>CAUYQU010060231.1:0-87522 GCA_963574635.1 Cheracebus regulus
CATGCTGTAACAACTTGGTGTAGAAAAACTGCCTCTAGTCACATTCCTTGAAGGAGGCCATGGGCCAGGTAAGGGTTTAAGGCTTCACGAGCATCTTGTCTATACACTAGCAAGAAGGACTTCCTGCTCTTCTCTGCACCTACTCTAGAAAGCCAGGGTGCAGTGGGAATGTGCTGGGATTTGGGGTCAGACAGCCTTGGTCCCTTTTTATCAGAGTGCCCTCGGACAAGTCACCTGGCCTTGCTAAGCTTCAGATTTCTTATCTGAAAAACGGAGAGGATGACTACAGCTGTGAAATAGTGTTGAGGGGGCCAGGCACAGCTGCTGGTACCTATAATCCCAGTACTTTGCAAGGCTGAGGGGGGTGATTGCTTGCACCCAGGAGCTCGAGACTAGACTGGGCAATATAGTAAGACCCTGTCTCTCTTTCAAAAAAAAAAGCCGGGCATGGTGGTTCTCATCTGCAGTCCCAGCTACTCAGGAGGCGGAGGAAAGGAGAGCACCCGAGTCGAGGAGGTTGATGCTGCAGTGAGCCATGATCCCGCCTGCACGCCAGCCTGGGTGACAGAGCAAGACTCCATCTCTAAAAACAGAAACAAATGGTGTTGAGGGTTAAATGAATTAATAAAGGCACTAACAGTAATAAGAGCTCACCCATTCCCGGGCGTGAACCATAGAAGCAGGGCAGGCAGTATCCATGGGATGACACAGGAGGATGCAGGAACACTTTTCCCCATAAAACAATGCAGGGCTCAGTGTGTTCTTTTGCCTTCTCCTATAGGCTGCTGATGCTGCCACGAGACTCGCAGCCCCAGAATTGTGATGGTGTAAGAGTGACAGCCTTGGGGACGGTAGTATGTTCAGGCAGCAGGAGCACACACAGGACTACAGCTCACTTGCACGGCCAGGACACACCTGCCAGTAGCAGATGTTTGCACCTAAATGCACAGCAACCAGCAACAGGACCTTGGGGGTTATGTTATTAGAGGAAAATGCTTAATGAAAAGATATTTATTAATATTGGGGCTTTATTTCTGGACATGAAAATGGAAATAATCATATTAGTGTTTTACAGAGCAGGCGCAAACAACTCATTTTTTTTTTTTTTTTTGAGACTGGGTCTTGCTCTGTCACCCAGGTTGGAGTGCAGTGGATACAATCTCAGCTCACTGCAAACTCCGCCTCCTGGGTTCAAGCAATTCTCCTGCCTCAGCCTCCTGAGTAGCTGGGAATACAGGTGTGTGCCACCACACTTGGATGATTTTTGTATTTTTAGTAGACATGGGGTTTCACCATGTTGGACAGGCTGGTCTTGAACTCCTCATCTCAAGTGATCTGCCTGCCTTGGCCTCCAAAAATGCAGGGATTACCAGGTATGAGCCACCACGCCAGGCCTCAACTCATTTTTATCCTATCGAAACACATGACATATGTGCAAAGTGAACACAATTCCCAACTCATCTTGCTGCCTCTGCTTTTGGAATTATCTTCTCTGGATGACACTGAGGCAGGCACAGGTTTGACCTTCACTCCACAGCAAACTATCCCACACCTTCTAGGGCATTTTCTGCTGAAAGGATGAAGGTGGTGCATTTTGTTTCACCCTAGTGAGCTGTGGTTTGCAGTTTGGTTTTTTTTGTGCTGTGCACAGCTGCTGGTGTGTTTGCAATCCTCCAGTTGGCTTTGTGCTGGGACCCTGGGCTCTCAATTTGGTTCAGGGCATTCACAGGGCAGCCACCTCTCTCCTTCACCACTTGCTCCTGGGCAGCATTGTGCTCCACAACAAGCTTTCTCAGTCCACAGCACCCACCACAGCCCCTGGCACACGAGGATGAAGGCAGCCATGTCCCTCTCAGGGTCGTCTGTGAGAAGGGAAGGGCTAGCACGGAAGCTGAGACTAAACATGGATTATGGAAGAATTGGGCCTCTTTCTCCTCGCTGTTTCCCACCTGTACTATTTCTGAAGCTGGTAGACACAAAAGCACAGTGTGTGAGGTTCAAGTCTGTTTCTGCATTGTTAGCTCAAGCCTGGGAAGCCGACAGATGAGAGTGCTATTTTGAGATGCAAGATCAGGCTGAACAGAATAGGCAGAGTTGGAACATCCCCAGGTTTGGGTCCTCTTGGACGGAGCCTCCTCCACAGCTGTACTTGTCCCCAGGCAGGAGAGTAGTCACAGCTTCAGGGACCACTCCCTACCACGCCCTGCTGTGACCCCATGCCTGGGCATACACTTGGAGGTGCAGGCTGCCCTACCAAGCACCAGACAAGTGCTCCTGGACTCTGGGATGGATGAAAGCTGATGCCAGCCATTTATCTGTATGAAAGTGAGTCCTGGGCAGGAGAGAGGAGACCTGGGGCAGAAAGGAGAACAAATCAAAGACTCGACTTAGCAGTGGTGCCCAGTGTTCAAATCGGCCCCCAGGTGACTGCAGTAAGGGCTCCTCCAGGGCTGCCCACAGTGGCCGCAGAGCACTGTTGGTTCCCTGGTGGGCACCTTCTCCCTGTCTTGGTTACAGGAGCTCTTGAAGCTCTCACACACACTTACTGGACGGCAGCTGGGTTTGTGCCATGCTGTTGATGGGCACAAGGAAACTGCTCAAATGTATAGAGTTAAATGTGCACAGGCTGGAGGCTGGAGACCTCTCTGGGATGGAACTTTCTTTTTTTCTTCTTCTTCTTTTTTTTTTTTTTTTTTTTTAATAGACAGGGTCACACTCTGTTGCCCAGGCTGGAGTATGGTGATGAGATCATAGCTCACTGCAGCCTCAAACTTCTGGGTTCAAGTGATCCCCCTATGTAGCTGGGACTACAGGTGTGAGCCACCACAATCTGCTAATTTTTTTTTTTTTTTTCTCTAGAGACAGAGGTCTCACTGTGTTATGCAGGTTGGTCTGGAGCTCCTGGCCTCGAGCAGTCCTCCTGTGTCTGCCGCCCAAAGTGCTGGGATTATAGGTGAGAGCCACTGCTCCTGGCCAAGGGATGCGACTGTCTTCTGTACAAGCCAGTTAATGAACTTTGCACACGAAGCTAAATAGCATTTATTGTCCTGTGAAGTCACTGCCTGTATTTGACAACTGTGTTCAAGATGCTGAGGACAATCCAGGCAGCTAATGTGACAGGCTCAGATAATTTTTGAAGCTGCTTCCTTCTTTTGCACTGATCCACAGCTCCAAACTGCAGAACGGCTTTGAAAATGTCCCCAGCGGAGCCCTTCCCTTCCTACTACACATGGAGACCCATTCTTCATTGATTTGCACATGTCTGCAAGTACAAAACAGCACTGATTCCCTCTTGGTATGAAAACGGTGGCCTCGGCATGGTTTCGGAGGAGGGAGTACCCAGGTAGTAAATCAGGTCTTTCATCACAGATAGCGAATAATGAATGTTATTCAGTGCTAAAATGATGGTAATTCTTCACCTGTCAGAGGAAAAGGGCACGGAAAATAGGGGTTTAAGAAATAGCTTAAAAATAGCAACAGCTCACAGAGTGTGATGGTGTGGCTGGGAGGCTGGGAGCCGCTGTCTAGCAGCGAGGCCATGGGTGTGAACTTCACCCGCAGAAAAATTTCATGAACTACTTGGCTGGGAATGTCTTCCACTAGGATTGAAGAACCAGGCAGGGCTTCTCCCTGGGACTATGACCTTGGGACAAGGTCTTACTCCCTCACTTCTCTTTGGAACCTGGGTTTGCAGTGCATCTTCATGCAATTCCTTCTGCACTGAAGACATACACAGAGAGGGCTTCCCCACACACAGCGCTGTGGAGGTCTCTGGGTTTCTGCTTCCCACAAGCTCATTCAGGGACGGTCTGTAGAATAAAGGGGCTAGAGAGAGGTGTTGAGAGGGAAGACTATGGGAAAAACACAGGCTTTGGAGTTTCCTGACCCTGAATTTACTGGGGTTGTACAAATGACTCCCTTTGGGGCCCTGGGCAGCTAACCTGGTATCTCAAAGCCTGAGTTCTGCTGTGTGTACTATGAGGACATGAATACATCCTCCATGGGGACTTAATGACATATTCCACATAAATCACCTCAATAGAGGGTCTCAGTAAAGACAGGCTCTTCCCCTTCTAGTTCACCACTGTGGCTGCAGGGCTCTTGACTTCCTACTTCTGCCTCTGTTCTTATATCACCACCTAAACTTCCATTCCTTACTCATTTCCATTTTTTAGTGCCTCTCTACCTTAAACAAACATCAGCTCCAGAGGGCTGTGACCACACTCCTCTCGTTCCTCACTCTTACTCGGTGCCTGGAATGGTACCCAGTGCCTGGAAATTGCTCACGGTTTATTGACTCACCTGGTCCTTTCTAAATAACTATTGGTTTTATGAAAACCAAGGTGGAAATTAAAATGGAAGTTGATTCAATTAATGCTCAGATTATAGGTTGGCAGCTGAAAGGGTCTTTATTACCGATATTTCCACTCTAGTAAAATTTCAACGTGATCTCCTTTTACCAAGCATACCACTTCCTACTGCTGTCAGGAGGCCTGCCCACCCAACCCCTGTCAACTTTGGAGGGTCTGTAGCTCCTCAGTAGGCTGGTGTTCCCTCCTTGGAAACTGTGGTTGAGCTGCCATGGATAGAACTGAGGTGGCAATGGGCAGGCAGAGCCCAGCCTTCTGACCCCCAAATCTCCACTTACCAGACTAGCCTTTCTTCCTAGATTCTGCTTTCAGAGAGCAAAATAAAGTAACCACCCTGTGTCATCTATCACTAGGCCGGCAACCTATCTGGTCGTTGTGATGGATTCCATTGTGATGGAACATTTAAAATTACTCAAGAATATGTCTGTAGCTGGGTCCCAAACATTCAGCTCAGGCTGAGACTGGAATCTGCTTGGGTTGGAGCAGAACCAAGAATGTTTAACAAAGGAACCCAGACTCTGCCCCTGAGAGGCTCTGTTCTCCTCCTTCCATGTCCACAGACATGGCCTATAATGCTTTTGTTAATTCACCAACTTCCTGCCTCTTTGCCAAGCTCTCCCGGTGGCTGGTAGAGGGAGTCCTCTCTCTTACAGGCAGCGGTGTCCCAGGGCTTCCTGGCTAGGAGATGGAAGGATACAAGGCTCCCAGAGCAAAGCTCAGGTAGGAAGTTCCCATTCCAACAATTCCAACATGGTGTACTTTTGGGAAGGAGCTTTCCAGAGAGGAGAGTCTATGATTGTGTGAGCCAACATTGGCAGGCCGAGACACAGAATAGCACCTCCAGATAGTGTTTGTTAGTAACTGTGGCTCTAGCAAATTGAACCAAATTTACACCGTTTGTATCTCAGAGTCTTGTTTCACTGAGGCACAGGAAAGAGCAACGATCTCTGACTCTGCTATGTGCCAGTTCCCACTACCTCCCTGGCTCCTCAAAGTGCAGTTATGAAATGGAATCATGCTCTTCACCTCCGTTGGAGTTGTCTGCCTCATTCCAGCAAGCTTTCATTTATGTCCAGGGCCAGTGAGTTTCCAGGGAAAGCAGTTTTCTCTCTGGAGCCATGCACATTGACCTGTAATTACAATGTCTGCAGAAAAAGTTAACAGTACCAACTCCAGACGTTGGTCTGGAGAAAAAGTTAAAACAGATAAACTTTGATCTTTGACATTGTCCTACTAGGGTGCCAGTGATTCTCCAGTGTCAGCCTCTGAGAACAGCCAGAGCATGTCTATATAAATAGGCTTTCATACTAAAAACTAGCACAATACCAGGCACTAATGGAAACTAAAGCCAACAAGCAAACAAACCCCCAAATTGATAGAAACGATGAAAAGTCTGGCTGGGCACAGAGGCTCACACCTGTGTTCCTAGCACTTTGGGAGGCCGAAGTGGGTGGATCACTTGAGGTCAGAAGTTCGAGACCAGCTGGCCAACAAGGTGAAACCCCGTCTCTACTAAAAAAAATACAAAAATTAGCTGGGCATGGTGGCAGACGCCTGTGATCCCAGCTATTCAGAAGGCTGAGGCAGGAGAATCTCTCGAACCTGGGAGGTAGAGGTTCAAGTGGAGATCGCACCAGTGTACTTCAGCCTGGGCAACAGAGTGAGATTTCGTCTTGAAAAAAAAAAAAGAAATGATGAAAAGTCTGAGGATTTTCAAAGAATCCTTCCAAATATCTTAAGAAAATTGATGCAGCATAATCTGCTTATGTTATCCAATGATACCTTTGCATTTTCTAGTGCTGCCATCTATATTTAGAGAATGTAAAAACTGTGGATTTCAGTTCTGTGTCTTTCCTTGAGGTAGTCAGTGACTGATGATAAATAGATATAATTAAATGAATCTACCAGAGCTGGGACGCTGAGACTTCATACTGTTGAAATGGCAATATTCTCCAAATTGATCTAGAGATTCAAAGTTCTAGCTGGTTGTTTCTGCAGAAATTGCCAAGTTGACCCTAAAATTCATACAGACCCTGAATAGTTGAAGCAATCTTGAAAGGAAGAACAAAGTTAAAGGACTTAAACTTCTTGATTTCAAAACTTATAAATCTACAGTGATCAAGACAATGCAGTATTGGCATAGGATAAAACTATCAATGGACTAGAATTGGAGGTTCAAAAACAAATCCTGGAAATTTACAGGAAATTTATTTTTGACAAATATGTCAACACGATCCGATGAGGAAAGAATAGTTTTTTTCAACTAATGCTGTTGGAACAACTGGATATCCACATGTGAAAGAATGAAGTTAGACCCTTATCTCATGGCATATACAAAATTAACTCAAATAGGTCATAGACCCAAAAGTAAAGCTAACACTGTAAAACATAAGCATAAATCTTAATGATCCTAGGTTGGTCTTAACTGTAATATAAAACATATAAGCAAAAAAGAAGTAGATAACTTGTACTTCATCAAAATTAAAAACATTTCCACTTGAAATCCTATCATCAAGAAAGTGAAAAGACAAGCCACAGACCCAGAGCAAAGATTTGCAAATCACCTGTCTGATAAGGAATTTGGGTCTAGAATATGTAAAGAATGCTTACAACTCAATAACAAGAAGATTTTTTTTTTTTTCCCAAGTGATCTGAACCCGAGAAGAGTTGGAAACGTCTGTGACACAGCTCCAAAAGATGCCTGGGCTGGCCAACTCAATCCATTAATGAATGGAGTAACAGAATCTGTGCCTTTAAAATTACTTTAAAATTATATGCCACTTTGAAAATGGGCAAAGGACATGAGCAGACATTTCTTCAAAGAAGGTATCCTGCGATGTCATTATGAGTTTCTAATCTACTCACCTACTAAATTGTTTTTAAATGATCTTTTAATAAGAATAAATCCTATGTCCATTAGTTACGCATTTTCAGAAACCAACTCTTGAGAACATCATTTACGTGGGCTGATTGACATCACGATTTTTCATTATTTGAAGGATTTATCTCAAATCCTTGATTTTCTGTTTAAACTGAGAATTTTTTTCCTGTCTCACGCAACTCTGATGCTCACCAATCTCAGCAGCTTTCCTCATGACTGCTGCAATTTCAGTTATCTGGTCCACGTGGGCTTGTAATACCTTGGAATGCTGTTTGTTACATTTCATGATTACACCAAGGTCGCCCTTCATTTTAGGCAACACTTTAGCCCTTAGCATTTGTCATCAGTACTTGCTTGTTATGAATCCCAAAGCTGATCACTTGCACTGCTCTTGAGAGCTGTGGTTTGCTCATAAAGAGGTTTTTCTACATTGTCATGGTCTTTTGATATTTCAGCAAGAGTTTTGGCATCAGAGAAGGTCTTCTCCATTGGACAATTCATTTTCTGTTCTCCGTTATTTGCAGCCAACAGCTAAACACCTTTGTAAATGGTTGGTTGTAGGACACCATGAGGCTTCTGCTCTCCAGTACAGAGTAATAAGGGCTGGTGAGGACGTGGAGAAATCGGAACCCTCATTTACTGCTGGTGAGAATAGAAAATGGTGAAGCCAGGCTAGGTATGGTGGCTCAAGTCTGTAATCCCAGAACTTTGAAAGGCTGAGGCAGGAGGATTGCTTGAGGCCAGGAGTTTGAGAGCAGCCTGGGAGATATAATGAAACCCTGTCTCTACCAAAAAAAAAAAAAAAAAAAATGGGTAGGTGTGGTGGTGTGCCCCTGTAGTCCTAGCTATTCAGGAGGCTGAGGCAGGTGGATCTCTTGAGCCCTTCAGCCTGGGCAACGGTTGTGATGACTCCTAATAACTTCAGTAGAGATGGTACCAGGTGGAAAAGGCTAAAGGAGAGACCCAGAGCCAGTGGACAAAAGATAGGGTTTATTTGGGGGAATGTACTCACATGGCAGTTCTGTGTTGGCAGGCTGGACAGGAGGACAGCAACCACTTGTAAAAAGCATGGAGTTTATTTGGCATTTTCATTTAGCACCCTCAATGTCAGCAACCTCCATGTGGCAGCTCTCATTTCTTAAATGACTGCTGTCAGGTGCATGTGATATACAGTGACAGACTGAGGCCCTATCTCAAAAGAAAAAAAATGGTACAGCCATTTGGAAAACTGCTGGCCATTCCTCAAATGTTAACAGCGTTATCTTTGACATCCATCAAGCCTGGACACGAGGTCAGCGTTATCTCCTTAACCCCGATGGGACAGGGCAGGCAGCAGCAGGCAGCATGAATCTTTTCCACGAGGGAAAAGTGAGATGCCAAGAGAAATCACTGGCTGGGGTTCACTGGGTCTGACCACCCATGCCCCTCAATTGAATCTCACTACTGTTCTTTTTCCCTCTCTTTAGTCCATCACGTTTAGGCTCAGGACCATGCATCACATGTGCTGTCTTCCAATACTTAGGGCTAACTGATCCCCACTGAAAAAAATGTTTGCAGAAAGCAAATCCCTAACTGGAAACAGGAAAATCTCAGGAGTGGGATTCTTCCCTAAAGCAGATTTGTTACTGCTTTCACTTTAATGTGGAACTGCACAGGAGGAACTGTGAGCAGGTCCCCACCATTTCAGTCGGCCTGGTAACATTGGTGTGATGAGGGTATTAGTCTCTTTTCACACTACTGATAAAGACATATTTGGGACCAGGCAATTTACGAAAGAAAGAGGTTTAATGGACTCACAGTTCCACATGGCTGGGGAGGCCTCACAATCATGGCACAAAGCAAGGAGGAGCAAGTCATGTCTTACATGGATGGCAGCAGGCAAAAAGAGAGAGCTTGATCATGGAAACTTCTTCTTATAAAACCATCAGGCCTTGTGAGACTCATTCACTAATGAGAACAGCAGGGGAGAGACCTACCCCCATGATTCAATCACCCCTCATTGGGTCCCTCCCACAACACATGGGAATTCAAGATGAGATTTGGGTGGGGACACAGCTAAACCATATCAGGGTGTATTCATGTGGTACCCCAAATTATGTAATGTCTCTCTTGGATGGCATGGGCCCCAGGTGAAGCATGCCAGCTGCTCTGTGCTCACCTCACAGGTGGAAAGCTCACAGGTACTTTCAGCATTTCTGACAGCACTGCAGACATTAGGGTACCTGGAACTATGGAGTGTGACATGTCACACTATTACATGGGGAGTTTGTTAGACACACCTAGTCCAGGCCTTTCACAGACTCACTGTCTTCAAATCTTTAGGCATGGGGATTGGGAGTTTGCATTTCAAACAAACTTACTTTGCAGTGAGTTTAAGAAGGATGAGTGCTCAGCTGAAGTCTGATTCTGCAGGCCTAAACCCTGGGGGATTAAACTGCCCATCACTTTCTAACGGTATGTCATGAGAAAAGAATGACTGATTAATGCAAATCTCAGCCTACTAAATAAGAAAATTAGGGGAGTGTTCAATTTTTTGCAAAGACAGAACTGCTTAACGATATCTGAGGGATATTTGAATAAGATTTTGTTGACAACATCGGATTCATATTTTAAGAACCCACAGATTGCAATAATTTTGGGTGTATTTTCCTGGCACAGCTACCATTACCTTTCACTTCCGCAGAGTCTATGCCAGGCTTAATTACCTTTGTCTTCTAAGTCAGTGCTTCTCAACCTTGGCCTCACATTAGAATGACCAGGGGAGCTTTAAAAAATAAATACCAAGTCCAGGTCGCAGCCCAGGCCAATTGCATTTCAATTTCTGGGAGTGGGATCCAGGTATCAGTGTTTTTAAAGCTCTTCAGGTGATTCCAATGTGCAATCAAAGTGGAAACCCCTGCTCTGAGGGAGTATTTACCCATTTCTCTTGGTGTAAAAGTAACTGTGATTTTGGCCTTTACTTTCAAAGGCAAAAACAGCAATTTCTTTTGCACCAACCTAATCAGAGCCTCTTCGCCCTCCCACAGTGGGATGGCCGTTCTGCCTCCGCATTCTTCCCCATGCGTTGAAATGTTCTGTCTCACCCCTCCATCTATCCCCAGGCTTCTAAGGGAAAACCGCCACGGTCCCAGAGCAGCCTTGCAGACCCTCCACCACCCGTAACGTCCTGCCAGCTGGCTCTCGCCAGGCCCAGCCTGTTCTGTCCTGTCCTGCACTAGAGTCCAGCTTCCAGCTTACTGTCTAGGGCTCCCTCTCTCCCTCAGTCTTGCTTTCAGCCCTGATACAACCAAGCCACACAGCTCCTGTCATTAGTATCAATCATTAAAGCTCACCTCTCCAGGAGCACATCACTATTTTCATTAATCATCTGAGCCAGCTCGCCTTGCCAGCCAATGTCTGGAGGAGTGATGGGAAAAAGGCAACTTGGTGATGAGGCTGACAGTCTTAAGGTAAGAAGACGGCGTGCATTCCACCCAGAGCCTCTGAAATGTAGTGAACTCCAGGAACCCAGATAAGCAAAGGATGTCTCTCAGCTCCTTCGGGAGGGGAACGGGTCAGAGTTCAGCTAAGAATCAGGGGCTCAGCCAAACTGGCATGGCTGAGCTCTACATCTGGTGGAGAAACAGTACCAACCAGACAAAGTTACCCATTCAAATAATATTTTACTGCACATTTACTACATGCTAAGCCTCGTGCAAAGTGCTGGGGATACAAAATGAGCAGAACCGGTTAAGTTCCTGTTCTCAAAGCTCACCTTCAGGTAAGGGAGGTCACCAATTAAGCAGCCAAACTAAACTAGGTGAGAGGCACGTGTGGCGTGGCAGTGGGGGAGCTCATCCTAGAGCACTGGAGAGAGATGGTGGGAACTGAACGGTCATCTACCTAGCAAGGATGGAGGGCTGGAAGGCTCTAGGCAGACCGGACAGTTTCTGTAGAGCCTCTATAAGGGAGGAACTAGAATGTTGTGACCTAGGACCCAACGGCAGCCAGAATTTCCAAGAGAAGGCAGAAGGCAGCCTTTCCAAGGTGCAGAGACTCAGCTCCATGTTCGCAGAGCAACAGGCTGGTGGCCGCAATTGCTCATGGCACATCTGCAGTTCAAATGGCAGCGGCCTGGTGGTGGGGGAGACCAGTTCGTTGCCTTTCTTAGTGGCGGTGGCAGTAGAAGCATTGGCAGTCAAAGTTTTGGTAGCTCAGTAGTCCTCATAGCCTGGAATGGGATGGTGCTGTGGGGATGGGCAGATGAGAGAGGATTCCAGAAACATGTAGGGCAAGGAGTCAGCGGGAAGGGACAGTGGTCCAGTAAGTGTGGTGGGCTGGCTTGGTTTGGTCTTCTCTCCCTGCTTACCTTCTTCCTGTGGCTTAACATAGACTAACCCCCTTCTAGAGGCAGATACATACTGATTTTGCACTACACAGGTAGGGAGTCCTTTGTAATACAACTTAAAAGGGACAAAAAGCGACAGAGACATTTTTAGTCTAAAGACATATGGGAGTTATATGAGAAGTCATTCTTGGAGGTATAAAAGATTCTGCTGTCCTGTGTGTGCCGAACACTGAGGCCAGACCAGTGAGGGCCGGCTTTGTTCGCTCTTCCGCTAAGACGATCTGAAGCCTCCCCAGCTCTGTCCATGGACATCAAAGACATGAGTGGGCAGAGCTGGCTGAGGCCAGGAGAGGGGGCGGCAGGATCGGGGGTGCCGTGACCTTGGGGTTCATGGGGGAGGGGAGCGAACAGGGCAAGGCAAGTCATAGGCGACTGAAGGACAGGCTCCATCCTGGTTGGCAACCCGTTGAGGGGTGTTGAGAGAAGCCATATCGGTTCTGCACGGGTTACACGCTGAATAAGTAAATTCACAGACTGAAAAGTGAGTCTGGGACCCGTGTGTCCCTGACCCTGGCGGCTGAACTCCTCAGTGTCTGCAGATGAGCAGGACTGGAGGCAGAGTTGCAAGCCAGAGAGAGGTCGGGGCCAAAGTAGGGTTCCCTAGGCGCTCTCTCTACAGACTTTGTAGCAACAAGCCCAGATGCCAAATTTTAGTTGATAAAAATTACAGAAATTACAGAGATGCTTTTGGGTCACTTCAATCAGACGGCTAACCAGCTGGTCCAGGCAGATGCTGCATGAAGACAAGCATTGCCTAATTGCGAAATTTATTTTAAATTACATTTTCACTCACTCACTCTCTCTCCCTGAAAAGAGAATGGAATTAAATTCAAAAGTGTTAGGGAGGAATGTCTAAGGATGAGCAGAGTGCTAAGAAAGCTCTGGGGAGAGGAATAACCTAAGCCCCAGTGAGCCCTGTCCCGGTTGCCGAGGTCAGTGCTGACTGGTTAAGGGCAGGAGACAGCAAACAAACCAGCAGCTTCTCCTTGGAGAGCCAACACCAGGTTCCAAGCTCCATCCTTATTCTGAGAGGCCAAGGATGTCTTGTCTTCTGGTGCCCTGTGGGAAGAACCATTAGGTTGGAGCCCACGGTGGGGATGGGTTTCTTCTTAGCATGGTACAAATGAAATGTCAGGTCAGCTGAATTAGCCACAGTGCCTACAGTTTTATTTTTATTTAATTATAATCTTACATTGTTACAAAAGCTACATAATCTTTGCTCTGGTTTCTCAATTTACAAAGTTGCTTTCCTGTACTTTCAGCAGTTTTATTTCATGATTTCTATCACTTAAAAAAGAACTCATGTGGGAAGTTCCCACATTGCCTCCCCAGCCTCACCACTGCAATGTCCGCTTAGTGCCAATCGAAGCAGTCATGGTATTTGTAGGGCTCGTGCCTGGTGGTAGGGACTGGGCATACAAGCACGGAGATGTGGTCCTTGCCCCCAGCGAGTCCACAGAGTTACCCAAATGCCCAGCTATATATGTGTCTCTTCCTACCCAGTGATTGACTGCGAGAGAAAAATATGAATGGATCCCAGATAAGGAGTATCACAGGCAAGAGCCTCCAAGTGCAGCCTCTGCAACCTGGAGCACCGGTGGGGCTTTGCAAATGAGCCGGGTGCCACCCAAGCCTAACATGAAGAGGGTGAAAGGACCCCCACACCCCAGCCCACGGCCCAGGCCCAGCTCTGCTCTGGCTGGCTCCCGGTGTTGCCGCCTGGTTCCATGCCTGGTGTTGCCACCTGTCTGTGCTCACGCTTCTCAGAGTCCTGCCATCCGTGATCTGGTGAAATCCACGAGCTCTGCTCCCCGTTGGGCCCTTGCATTAGAGGCATCTCAGTCCGCAGCTGGAAGCAGGGCTTAGACAGCAGAGCAGAGTGAGTGCGGCTTTACCAGCTAAACCCCCTTCCAACCCCGTCCTCATTCTGTCCCCACCCCAGCAGAATTCAGCCTTTGTTAAGAAGCTGTGCAAATGTCCCATCTCAGCCATGCAGAAAACATTTCTGCTAGGACCATCTCCTTTCTAAGGGGCAGACGCTGTCACTAGCTCTTCTTCCCAGGGCTGGCCTCACTTCCCTCTGGGTTATCTCCACACCTCCGGCTGTGTCTCTCCTGACAGTGACAATGACTACAGATACTGCAGGGACAGCAGCAGCGGCTCCACTTAAACTCAGCACAAAGGAAAAGCAATCCATGGACCGTTACCTAAATGGACCTTGCCTGCTGTCTTGGATCTAGGATTGCTATGGTCTGAATATCTGTATCCCCCAAACTTCCTATGTTGAATCTCTGATCCCAATGTGATGGTATAAGGAGGTAGGGCCTCTGGTAGTGTCTCTGAGAGGGTTAATAATGGGATTAGTCCCCTTATGAAAGGGATCCTAGAGAGCTCTCTGGTCCTTTCCCAACATGGAAGGACAGAGTGAGAATACTATGAGCCATGAAACAGGCTCTCACCAGGCGCTGAGCCTGCTGGCCTTCATCTGAAATTCCCAGCTCCAGAACGGCGAGAGTTCCATTTCCATCGTCCCAGCTGTTCAGTGGATGGGCCCTATGACACAGCTGCCCCAACCCTCCAAGACCAGGACCTAGAAACTGTGGCCTGTCATTCCAACTGCCACACAATATATCAGTTGCTTGCATAATAGGAATAGTGCGTGTGGGACCGTATTAGATTAATGTATTTTTAATGCTGCATAAATCGGTTGCTGTCCTGGTTGTTGTCCTGTGGCTTCTCACATATTGAGTCAGTGGAATTTATTGCTGGTGGGGAAAGGGGAGAGAAGAAGTGTGCATAGCTACCTTGAAGAAAGAAATCCCCATGCATTTTGAGTCTCCACTTAGAGACTCTTCAGGCCACAAAGAAACGGTAGTATTGAAAGCCAGACTTCGACGATAGAGAAAAGTTTTTATATAAAAAGCTTTCCTTTATAGAACAAGGACAAACCTTAGCACTGTGAACATAGAGTATTACTGAAAAACCTGTTGTAGAAGGGAAGCAGGATACTGGCCGGGCGCGGTGGCTCACGCCTATCATCCCAGCACTTTGGGAGGCCAAGGTGGGTAGATCACGAGGTCAAGAGATCAAGATCATCCTGGGCAACATGGTGAAACCCTGTCTCTACTGAAAATGCAAAAGAATTAGCTGGGCATAGTGACACACGCCTGTAGTCCCAGCTACTCGGGAGGCTGAGGCACGAGAATTGCTTGAACCCAGGAGGCGGAGGTTGCGGTGAGTCGAGATCGCGCCACTGCTCTGCAGCCTGGGCAACAAGTGCGAAACTCCGTCTAAAAAAAAAAAAAGAAAGAAAGAAAAAGAAAAAAAAAAGACTACCACCTAGAAAGGGGAAAAATTCCCTCCTGGTAGAGTAAGAAGGAGAAGCCTGAAAGAGATGACTAAGATGTTGCTTGGGTCTCTGAGAAGGAGCAGGTAAAGAACCAGACAATAAAAATCTCAGTAGACACCCGGTTAAGCGGAGAGGCAGCGCCCAAGAGCACCAAGTGCTTCTCCCCAGTAGAGGGCGCCCCGGCAGAGGGCGGTGTTAGGAAATGAGCCTGAGGTAGGGACTGGCACAGCGGCCCCCGCAACCCCCCGCCGGGGGACACGGGTCTGCCAGTTCCCAGGCGCCCTGGAAAGGGAGGAGAGAAGCAGGGGGCCTGAGAAAGAGGCCTGCTTGTGCGCAGGAGGCCGCGGTGGGACCTCAGACAGGAATTTAAGGCTCAGGCCCGGGCCGCAGCAGTGAACCAGCCCCGCGAGCGTCCGGGTCCCGGCCCACGCGGCTCCCCACCAGGCGGCACGGCTCCAAGCTAGGACAGAGCCGCCTCTCCAATGGCTAAGTTAGTGCTAAAGGGAAAGTGGACCCTCTCCCGCTCCCTCTACTCACAGATGGGAACGTGCGCTCCAGAGAAACATCAGCTGAGCCAGCGTTCTGTGCCACAGTGACAGGAGCCCATGTTCTGTGCGCACTGCACTGCTCTGGGGGCCACCACCCGGGGCCAGCTCTCCCCAGCAGCTCCTGTACCATCGCAGCGCCTTCCCTTCCTCGCCTGAGCCCTGGGTTGCCCGGGGAGTTCAGGTACCTCTCCCAGGCCAACCCATGGCAGGGGGAGGGAAGGCCGCCGGACGGCAGGGTGCTCCCGCCTGAAAACACGGTGGAGGGGTTGAGCAAAGACCAGCGATGGGAGCACAAGGGTGGGGCGGAGCCCCCTACCCGCCCTCTGCGGATCCGCCAGTCTGACTCGGGTCTCTTCTGGGCTGCAGCGGTGCCCCTGGCGGTCTTGCCTCCTGGTCCTGAGTAGCCTCCTGGGATGTCTTGACTCCTTGGAGCACTTCCTGTGGTGGCCTTGTCTTGGCACTTTAATGAATCATCACAACGATGGTCTCTGTTTCATAGATAGGAAACCGAGGTCGAAGAACCAGGAAGCACGAAGCTAGGCTTTGTGTCCAGGCTCTGTCTCCCACTCGGTGACGGTGACATTCTTAAATCCACTTGCTTCAATACAGGAACAAGTCCTGTCCACAGCCCCTCCTGTCTTTTCTCCATCTTCATGAGCCTGCCCTGGTTCACACCCTGGCTATGCCTTCCTGCATTGCCCCCATCCCCGGCCCCACTGGAAGCTCAGGATGGTGGAACTGAGGCTGGTGTTTGGCTCCCTGGATTCCAAGCCTGGCACAGTTGGGCTCAATTAAGCTTTGTTGAATGGATGGCGGGGTGAAAAGACTTATTTTGTGAGACGGTGTCTAGTTTCTAAACACGGTGGTCTGAACAGAAGACCATGGAGTTTTTTTTACGTTATCCGCGGAAAACTGCTCTCTTCTAAAGCTCCTCTGCAGAGCTCCTTTATTTTTTTTTGAGACAGGGTCTCTCTCTGTCACTCAGGCTGGAATGCAGTGGTGCGATCATTGCTCACTGCAGCCTCGACCTCCCAGGCTGAAGTGATCCCATTGCCTTAGCCTCCTGAGTAGCTGGGACCACAGGTGTGCACTACCACCACCTTGGCTATTTTTTTTTTTTTTTTTTTTTTTTAAAGTAGTGATGAGGTCTCCTCTGCAGAGTTCTTGAATCTTCCAACTGAGAAGCTCTTCTGGCTTCTCAATTCTGAAACCTGCTGAGACCGAATGTCTTCTTCTGTTCCCATCATGGATATTTACAGGCAGAGAATACGTTTCTGCTTTTCCACAAAAATGATTATTTAATTGTATTTCTAAGAAACCATAGTTTCCAGCTTAGCTGACCTACTTCTGCTACCTCAGCACTCTATCTCAGAGCTCTACAGCCAGAAAAGGCAGTCTGCCTTCCCTTCATCCTCCATCCCCCTTCCCTCCCCGCTTCCTTTCTTCTTAAAGTAATTCATGAATATAAACTTTGGAAGGCCGAGGTGGGTGGATCACCTGAGGTCAGGAGTTCAAGACCAGCCTGGCCATCATGGTGGAACCCCATCTTTATAAAAAATAAAAAAATAAAGAATATAAACTTAAAATACACAGACAGGCAAGCATCAACTGGATAAAATGTAAATAACCTTTGTTCTTACCATTCCATCCTGGACTCATTTCCAAGCAGCTAACAGTCTTTTTCTCTTTTTCCTGGGTTTAGAAAGTTCTCCGGGTGATTCCTTGTAACTGTTTCTTATCTTTCAGAGAAGATTATCCGTAAACTGATGAGCAGACAGTATCTATGGACAATCTGTTCTGAGAGACAAAAAATTTCATCTTACACTCCTTTACACTCACCTCCTCCTCCCCTTCCTGATATTTCATGCAATGTTATTATTATTTTTTCTAACGGTTGCTTTTATGACTTTAAATGGTATGCTCCAGTATTTTGGTTTATTCACCTTAAATTGTGTCTGTGGACTCTCAGCCTTAAAGATTAGGAGGTTAGTACCTTTCCTCCTGCCCCTAGTTTCAGTCAGTTGTATCAATCTTACATTGTCAGCCAGGCATGGTGGCTTACACCTGTAATCCCAGCACTTTGGGAGGCCGAGGCAGGTGTATTACTTGAGGTCAGGAGTTCGAGATCAGCCTGGCCAACATGGTGAAACCCTGTCTCTACTAAAAATACAAAAATTAGCCGGGCGTGGTGGTATGCACCTGCAGTCCCAGCTACTTGGAGGCTGAGGCAGGAGAATTGCTTGAATCCAGGAGGCAGAGGTTCCAGTGAACTGAGATCACACCACTGCACTCCAACCTGGGCAACAGAGCAAGACTCTGCCTCAAAAAAACACCTATTTTTTTTTTTTTTTTTTTTTTTTTTTACCTTGTCTAGGCTTGTCAATTTTGTATCAGTTTTGTGACTAAACATGTCTTTTGTATGTCACCTTTAAGTTGACTTTAACCACTGAAATTGCATAAATAGATGTATAAGATTATAATTATAAAAATTATTGCATAGATGAGTAGTGTAATGAAACCTTTAGAGAAGGAAATATATATGCTTAAATATATATGTATATATATTTGCCTCTCAACAAAGAATCCTGCAAGCATCAAGTGATTTCTTTTATCTCTGTCTAGCTCAGTGATTACTGTTTATTTTGCCCATATCATTCTCTTTGATTACTTTTTGATTTTGCTGGAGAGCATTCATGAGCAATCTTGTTTGCATAAAGTTTGTGAAAATGAGCAACTTTTTCTGAGTTCTTGCAGACCCCAAAATGTCTTTCTTTCGCTCCCATTTGTTTGACAATTTCTCTTTACGTTTTTTTGTTATTGAGGCATAATTTGCATACAGTAAAGAAAATGAGGCCAGGCTCAGTGGCTCACACCTGTAGTCTCAGAACTCTGGGAGGCCAAGATAGGCAAATCACCTGAGGTCAGGAGTTCAAGACCAGCCTGGCCAACATGGTGAAACACTGTCTCTATTAAATATACAAAATTAACCGGGTGTGGTGGTGCATGCCTGTAATCCTAGCTACTTGAGTGGCTGAGGCAGGAGAATCGCTTGAACCTGGGAGGCGGAGGTTACAGTGAGCTGAGATCGCGCCACTGCACTCCAGCCTGTCTGACAAGAACAAAACTCCATCTCAGAAAAAAAAAAAAAAAAGAAAGAAAGAAAAGAAAAAGAAAATGAATCGTAAGTGTGTAGCCACTGCCCATATTAAGATGTACAACATTTCCGTCATTGAGAAGTTTTCCCTGTGCCTCTTTTGAAACAATTCTATTGCTTCACCTCCTCAGGCAATGACTGGATTCTGTCACTACACATTAGTTTTGCTTATTCTAGAACTTCATATAAATGGAATCATTCAGTTCTGACTTCGTATTTGGTTTCTTTTATTGAACATATTAACTAATTATCCCATGTTATTGTGTATATCAGTAATTTGTCCTTTTTAAGTAGATGTGTTGTAAGGAGTTTAGCCATTCTTCTGTTGATGGACATGTGGGGTGTCTTAAAGTTTTGGCAATTACAAATAAGTCTGCTGCGAACATCTTTGCACATGTCTTCTTGTGAACATCTCTTGGATATATGGTAGATTCTGTCAAATGCTTTTCCAAAGTGGCTGAGCCATTCACACTACCACTAGCAATAGATGAGAGTTGCAGTTGATTCACGTCCTTGTCAACACTTGTTGTCAGTCCTTTTAACTTTAGTCATACTGGTAGATATATTGCTGTGGGTTTAATTTGCATTTCTGTGATAAGAAATGATGATGAGTGTCTATTCATATGTTTATTGGCCAATTAGACAATCTTGGATTGATCATTTGACTGGAGATACAATTTAAGATTCAAAATAACTTTCAGGATATTGAAGGAATTGCTTCGTTATCATCAACAAGATGACTGTGGACAATTTTATTCTTGTTTGTATATAAGTCTCTTGCTTTTATCCCTCTGGAAGTTTTTAAAACTTGCTCTCTGTTACTGGAGTCCTGTAGTTTTACCAAGATGAAATGAAGTGAGGAATTTTTAAAATCAAAATTGATTGATTCTCAATGAGTCCTTTCTATGGGAAAGCTCCTGTATTTCTTCTGCCAAGAAGAAACTTTACATGTAACTCCATGACTAAACATGCCTTTTATTCTGTTCATTTTTAAAGTTGACTTTCCTATGTTAGATACTTGCCCCCTTCCTCATCTTCATGTTCTCTAATGGGATGTTCATTAGACAGATGCTAGGTTGCTTGGAATCCTCCTCTACCTCTTTTAACTTTTCTCTCTCTCTCTCTCTCTTTTTTCTTGAGGTGGTGTCTCACTCTGTCACCCAGGCTGGAGTGCAGTGGTGCAATCTTGACTCACTGCAACCTCCACCTCCCAGGTTCAAGCGATTCTCCTGCCTCAGCCTCTCAAGTAGCTGGGACTACAGGCACATGCCAGCATACCCGACTAATTTTTGTATTTTTAGTAGAGACAGGGTTTCACCATGTTGGCCAGGCTAGTCCCGAACTCCTGACCTCAGGTGATCCACCTGCCTTGGCCTCCCAAAGTGGTGGGATTACACACCTGGCCTTCTCTCAGTTTTATCCCATGTCTTTATCCTTCTGCTTTAAGTTATGGGAAACTTCCTTGATGTTATGTGTGACATAATCATCAAATCAAATCAAATGAACTTTTGTCTTAGAGGAGAATTTACTATTCCTTTTGGGCTAATAAACATGGGATTTAAAAGGCCCAGTGTCCAGCATGTTCCACTGCTTCATTTTTGATGGATAAGACAACAACATTTGGGACCAAAGGAGTTAGTGACTCAGTCAAGGTCATCTGATTTGAGTAACAGAGTTAAGGTTAGATGGCCCAATTATTTTCCCATCACATCATGTGAAGTGTGAAATGGGCCCGGAGGGGAGACACCTTTAGCAGGGACCCTTCATGGCGCCAACGGATACATCATGTTGTCGTGACCTGTTTCCTGCAAACAGCCTCTCCCCGCAGCTCAGACCCCCCATTCTGTCTTCCCACATCTCCCTGTAGCATGAATCTCTGCCCCGTACGCTCTAACCTCTACATTAATGAGCAGCCTATTAGGCGCTGGCTTGTTCTTTGACATTTCTGCCTATATGTCTTCTCTTCCCAGTGGCTCGTGGGACTTCAATACAGGGACTCTCACCTTCTTCTGGCTTCTGTACAGCATAGTGCTGGCTCCACTAAGAGGGTGCTAGATATATCTGGGGACTCCCTGGGCTCCTGCAGTGGGGACATGATTTATCTACCTCTGAAATATGACCCAACCTGGTGGAGTGCCTGGGACATAGCAGGTGCTGACAGTCTACTGACAGAGCATTTTTCATCAACCTGAACTAGAATATCATACACATACTGTTTTCTTAAGGCCCTCTTTTCAACTCTGGGAATTTATAGGGTATAGTTAGTTGAAAGCTAATTGGCTTTGGGGAGCACAGATCCTTCTCTTATTATCTCTGGATCTTTAAGCAGCTCACACAACTGTTCTGACCTTCCTTTGAAGTGGGTGATTTCCATGGAACCTGGGGTGAGAGGAGGAGGAGGGGAGAGATTTCTACCACATATGCTTGTTGTGAGAGTAAAACGAGATAGAGAAATAAGATGCCTGTCAATTGCAGATCATTAAAAAAAGCCCAGCTTCCTTTTCTGTCCCCCTTCCTCATCCACAAAAGCCATTAGCCATCATCAACCCAGCAGTTCTTTCCTTCACCACTCACTCCAGGGTCAAAAGGAAAGGCTTTGCTATAAATCAAATGGAATGCCCTCAGTGTTCCAGCTGCAGTGCCTTTGCTGAAGGAAAGGTCGTTAAAATTTAGAACCTTTCATTTTCTTCTTAATGATCTAGCTGGGTCTGGAGGAGTGATAAATATAGCCGTTCTCACACCTTTGAGTCAATGAGCCACAATATGAATTTTAAAAGCTTACTCTAATTAAGTATTTGCACAGGATGTGCTCAATATTCATTCAGGTCTTTCCCTTTCTAATAAGCTACAACTTTCTCTTTTGTAAGACAGAAGGCTCCCGGGGCCCTGTGGTTTGATTTGGAAACAGAAGCCAGTCTCTGCCCCACTCAGGACTCTGTGTTCATTCCCTGTCCCACGGGAATTAGTTTGACCAGCCTGACAAGCTCAGCCACCTAACCCTGTTCCCTCCCTGCCGGGGAACCCTCTGTACCCGAAAGACAGCCCAGAAAGGCAGGCCAGACTTGCAAGATCACCTCAGTTTGTTTCTGACAGGAATGGGAGCCCATTTCTTTTTTGGCGGGCAGGAGCAGAGTCTTGCTATGTCACCCAGGCTGGAGTACAATGGTGCGATCTCAGCTCACTGCAACCTCTGTCTTCCCAGGTTCAAGAAATTCTCCTGCCTCTGCCTCCCAGGTAGCTGGGATTACAGATGCATGCCACCACACCCAGCAAATTTTTGTATTTTTAGTAGAGATGGGGGTTTCACCATGTTGGCCAGGGTGGTCTTGAACTCCTGACCTTGTGATCCACACCATGCTTGGCCTTTTTTCTTTTCTTTTTTGAGACGGAGTCTTGCTCTGTCACCCAGGCTGGAGTGCAATGGCATGATCTCTGCTCACTGCAACCTCTGTCTTCCCAGGTTCAAGCAATTCTCGTGCCTCAGCCTCCTGAGTAGCAGGGACTGAAGGTGTGTGCCACTATGCCTGGCTAATTTTTGTGGCCAGGCTGATCTCGAACTCCTGACCTCAAGTGATCCACCTGCCTTAGCCTCCCAAAGTGCTGGAGTTACAGGTGTGAGCCACTGCACCCAGGCACGGGAACCCATTTCACTTCAACTTCTGACGAAGGCTGGAAGGAGGTGGGAGTGGGGGCGACGGAGCTTTCTATTTTCAACTCAAGAGCAGGTGGGAGCTTCTGAAATGACACATGCAGATTCAATCAAAAAAGTTTCTGAGAAACAGCAGCCACAATCCCTGCCAGCTCACTCTTGGTTCTCCACAATAAATACTCAGTTGAGGCTCTCTCCCCCATCACCTCTGCCCTTTCCTCCTTTCTCACTCTCAGCTGATGGCCTCACCACCTGCTTCATGGAGTTGACAGCTGGGAACACTCAAGCTTTCCGTCCTCGGATCAGGGAATGTAATCCAGCCCCACACCCCTAAGCTTTCCTCCTTTCTCCTGGAGTGAGGATGTGGATTTTCTCCCACCAAGGCTGGTTTCCCTGCCTGATTCTGACTCCCAATCATTTCACTTTCCCAGGGACTCAGAGTCCTGATTGCTATTGTTAAAAGAAAAACTTTAGACAACATTAAATGTAACAGAGTTTAATTGGACAAAGGACCATTCATGAATTGGGCATCCTCTAGAACCAGAAGAAGTTGAGAGAGACTGTAGTGCTGCCACATGGTTGGATAACATTTATGGGTAGGAAAAAGAAAAGGAATAGAAATGTCTAGAAATTGGAAGTGAGGTACAGAAACAGCTGGATCGGTCACAGCTGCATGTTTGGACAGGTTTAAACAGTGGGTTGCCTGTGCTTGGCCCAAGCTTATCTGCTGTGATTGGTTGAGACTCAGCTACTTGCTACAAGACTAGGATGCAAGACTGTTTACACATCCAGTGAGGTTATGGTTCACTATGTACTAGAAGCCAAGCATAAGCTATGCATGGAGGCAGCTTAGAGTGAAACTGAACGCTACCCTCTTTATTCTTCCATAGCTTTCCCTCTACTGCTGCCCTCCTGCTGCATTTAGGCACGGCCCCGTGTTGAGCATTTAGAGTCCCTCAAGTCCTGTTCCAGCCACCAGCCTACAGCTTTGCCTTTTGCCTTTTTATGCAAGCTAGCATGAGGTGTTGATGGACATAAGGCCAGGATTTGCTGGCCAGGGCATGCTGCTCAGGGCTTAGTGCTTTCCAGTGGCCATTGGACAGGTTCTCAAAGACTACCTTACAGATGCCTTGAAGAATGAGGCCAAGTTCCACAGTTTGACTAGAATATTGGCTTACAGGCACTTAAAACTGAATCAGTTAATCTTCACACTACCTCACATAATATTGCATTTATGCTGTATTTGTTTATTTATTTTCTGTCTTCCCCACTGGATGACACGAGTTCCATGAAGACTGAGATTTTGTGTGTCGTATTCACTGTATCTTGGATCAATGTGTGGCCCCCTGTGTACCCAGTCCAACTTGTTTTAAAAATAACTGGATTAGAAATGAGCACCAAAATTGCCAATACTATCAAGAACACATACATCAAAACCCAGCTCATCGCAAAATATTAAAAATTGGTGAAATGAGGTAAAAGGTATCCAGGTGTTTATCCAGCTGTATTTTCCATTTTCCTGTAAGCTTGAAATTGAAAAGCCAGTGGTTAAGAAAGAAAAGCACTCCACTTAAAATAGTGGCTTTTAGTTTCAGAGCTATTTTTCAGGATTGAAATTAATGTTCCAGTAAGAGAATACTGAAACCTTCTGAATTCTTCCAAAAGTCACCATTGTCTTTTTATTAATCATCAAGAAACTAAAACTGGGCAACAAAATTAATTTCTCACATCATTTTTGTCCTACTGCAGAAAGTTGACATTTTGTCTTCACAAAGTTAGAAAGCACTTTGCCACTGTCCTTGGAACTATACACTAGGAAAAATTTCTCCTTCCTGGCACCCTTCGTGGATGGATGGACAGAGACCACAGAAGCTAAAATTCCCACCCCCAGAGATCTTAGAAGAATCTTTATGAGGGGTAGCTTGTCAGAGTCTGACATCCTAGGTTTCATATCTGTCCAGATTCCTGTAGAATCACTATCCTCCTTTGGCTTAGACATGACAGGTGTTGGTTGATCTTTATTTCTTTTAGTTAATTTGGAGACATTTATTAAGTCCATATCGCATACTTTCTTTTGAGACTGGCTCTCCCTCTGTTATCCAGGCTAGAGTGTAGTGGTGCAATCTTAGCTCACTGCAACTCTGCCTCCTGGACTCAAGCAATCCATCTACCTCAGCCTCCCAAAGTGCTGGGATTACAAGTGTGAGCCACTGTGCCTTGGCCATATCAGATACTCTTTTCGTCAGCAGGGAAGAGTTGAGAACAAGGCCAGACCTGTGTCTGTCACAGCCTGTGGATCACTATTCCAGAAGACTCAAGACACATTCTGATGCAGGTTCCAGATTTTCTGTTCTTTTCTTGAATGTGGTTTTATAAAAAGGTGAAATTAAAATAGGGTCCATTAATCAATGGCAAAGCACATCTAGTGAGTTTAGCTAATAAAACTCACAAAATCTTATGAACTCAGTCATGAATGATCCACTGATTGGAGGATCTCTTTCATGTCACATAATCCAGTTAAAGGTCTAGGAATAAAAGAAATAGTTTTTAATCCATGACCTTTCTCCAATGCATGAAGTCCACATCCTGTTGGTTTAGTGGTGGTTCTCATAGACCCTTGACATCTGATATAGTTTGGCTGTGTCCCCACCCAAATCTCATCTTGAATTTACATGTGTTGTGGGAGGGACCTGGTGGGAGGTAATTGAATCATGGGGGCAGGTCTTTCCCATGCTGCTCTCGTGATAGTGAATAAGTCTCATGAGATCTGATGGTATTGTAAGGGGGAGTTTCTCTGCCCAATCTCTCTCTCTGTCTTCTGCCATCCACATAAGATGGGACTTGTTCCTCCTTGCCTTCTGCCATGATTGTGAGGCTTCCCCAGCCATGTGAAACTGTGAGTCCAATTAAAGCTCTTTTTTCTGTAAATGCCCGGTCTCGGGCATGTCTTTATCAGCATCGTGAAGATGGATGAATTCAATATCCCAGCATTCCTTCACCTAGGAATCTAGGGTTGCTCCATGTAAATTTTGTCCATCGTAACAAAGGCTTCTAGAAGAAGCAGGGGTGGATCGGGTAGTGTCTAGGGGTGCAGCCCAGAGGCAGGCTTGGTGCAGAACGGCAGAGGCAGAAAGTCATGATAAGCTTTCTAAGGAGGGTGGGGAGAACAGCAAGGAGCAAAGATATAACCAGGAACTGGAGCCAGTGCCCACTCATGGGCATCTAAGGCTCTCCTGTCATCTCAGGACACACAAGCTCCAACACCATTGGAAACAGGATAGAGTACCTTGGCCTGGACTTATGGTCTTCCACACAGCTCCCAACCTTCCCCTTCATCGTCTGGCCCATTTGCTCTGGTCCAGTCCATGCGTTCCATGTCTTGACATGCTTTGCCCTGCGCTTCTCTTTTCCTTCCTCCTGATACGCTCCCCTCCTCTAGCAAGGCTTCCGTGGGTCAGTGTCCATCCCTCTTCCCACTGATGGGCATGAAGCTCAACTCCGAAGTCTTCCTCTACCAAGCCCACCTCACTGTTGAGACATTTATTCTACCTTCCTTCAGTAATTACATGTTTGAGACAGCTATATTATTTCTCACCTACGCTGTTCCTCTTGAATTTTTCATTAGATGGCACCTGTTTTATGTTCTTAATTTGGCGGTGGTGATGGTTGTGAGGCTGACGAGGGAGAATGGCTTTTCAATCACATTTGAGGAGTAAATGCATTGTCCAATAAGCACTCATTAGACATTTGTTTGGAAATACCAAGTACCAGCAATTTGGCTAAATGGGATAAAGAGGGATGGGATCAAGTTGAAAAGAAACAACTCTATCCAATTTTCTTTCCTACCATCATGACTATTTAATAATTGTGATTCAGAGACAGGCTTTAAGGTGGGCCTTCCAACATGAGGCACTTTAGAAGCTTGAGAATGCCATAATATTCCCACTCATTCTTTCAAAAATATACCTATTGAGAATCAGGCACTTTTCTAGTTGGGGGGACAGGCAGTGATTAAAACTTGACTTTGGTCTTCAAAAGAACTCACAGTATAAAGAAGGAGTTAGGTAAGCATGCCACTGATTAAAGTATAGCTTAATAAGTGCTACAGTATAAGGATTCAGAGATTGCCTGGGTTCAAATCCCAGTTCCATTACTTATGATTGTGTGACCTTGGGAATTTACTTAATCTCAGTTTCCCGATTGTCTTAGTCCGTTTTGCATTGCTGTAAAGAAGTATCGCAGACCGAGTAATTTATAAAGGAAGGAGGTTTATTTGGCTCATGGTTTTGCAGGCTGCACAAGAAGCATGGTGCCAGCAATCTGCTTCTGGTGAGGCTTCAGGCTGCTTTGACTCGTGGTGGACGGAAAAGGGAGCCAGCACGTAGAGATTACATGGAGAGAGGAAGCAACAGAGAGAGGAAGAGGTACTAGGCCCTTTCCCACAATCAGTCCTTGTGGGGCTGACAGCACAAGAACTCACTCATTGCTGCAAGGACAGCACCAAGACAGACTGAGGGATCCGTTCCTGTGACCCAAACACCTCCCATCAGGCCCTACCTCCAACACCAGGAATCAAATTTTAACACGAGGTTTGGAGGGGGCAAACATCCAAACTACAGCAGTTGCTATAAAAGTAGAGATAATAGTAACAAGGTTATTGTGACTTGAAAATTGTTCCTATGAGGTGGAAACAAGCTTTCAGACAGAATCACTTAGAACACTGTCTGCACATATTGTCAGCTCTTATGATAGATATAAAAATGAAGGCTATGAAAACAGCAAAGAGAAACATGGAAATCAGACTGAATATGTCAAGGAAGGCTTTCCAGAGGCAGGAGTAGAAAGCTCCATTTTGATGGATGAGTGGGAATTATCTGCAAAGTGAGAAGGATGGAAGGATGTCCAGGCAGAGTCACCTGGGTGAAGAACAGGAAACTGCATCTCCATTCAGAGAGTGCGGTCTGCTTTGTGGGCAGGAGAGAAAAGTATTTGTGAAGTACAACAGGTAAGCCAGAAAGGCTGGTGGAAGCCCAACTTTCAAGGGCCTTGAGAGCTCAGTGAAGGACTTGAGAAATGAAAGCCTCTGAAATGTTAAGGAGAAAGAATGACAACACTAGATTTGCATTTTAGAAAACCACCTCTGATCACGGATTGGAAGGAATTCCACTGGTGCTAGTTAAAAAAGCCTTCTAGCTTTTAAACTCCACTGGTGCTAGTTTAAAAAGGTGAGAAGGGAAGAGAATCTATCCTAAGAAATTGTGTCTTCATTTTCTGTTGCTGCTTAACAAATGACCACAAACCAAATGGCAACGTTACCACTGATTCTCTCACAGTTTCTGCGGGCCTGCTAGATGGTGTTCTCAGGGCCTTGCTGGGAAATGTAGTTATTGGTTGTGGCTGCAGCTTCATCGGGGGTGTCGGGGGTTCTCTCCCCAGCTCATTCAGGTTGTTGACAGAATTCGACGTCTTGTCGAATTCCTGGCTGTTTCTTGGGGGCCACACCCAACTTTCACATGCCTCATTTCCCTGCATGTGGCCCCTCTATCTTCAAAGCCAGCAACGGTACATCTCTGGTCTTACCTGTGCTTCAAACCTTCTCCATTTTTTTTCTTTTCTTTTCTGAAAGCAGAGAAAACTCTGCTTTTAAGGGACTCCTGTGACTCCATGAGGCACACCTAGACCTCAAGGTCAGCTTCTGTGAGACTTTAATTATCTCTGCAAAATCCTTCACAGAAGCACTGAGGTTAGTGTTTGAATAACTGTTGGAGGGGATGGTGGGGGAGGCATCTGTAGAATGTGGCCTCCACCAGTTGGCAGTAGGAAGAAGGATGAGAAAATGCTCATAAGAGCTATGTACAGGGAAAGCTTTATAAAATGAATAAGTGATTAGAGATGGGAATGATATGGAGGTAACCACAATGATTTTCAGTTCTGGAACTTAGACATAGCTTGCAAAATGATGTATTTCTCAAGAGAACACAAGGGTGGAAGAAAAATGTAAGGGGTGAAGATGAATTTAATTTTGCACGTGATAAGTGGGGTGGGGTGTGTAGGACATTCAGGGGAGGTGCAAAATAAGTCATAGGTCCCAATCACAGAACAGTGACCAGGGCTGATGGCAAGGACTCAGGAGTACAAATGCCAGCTAGAACCACAGGTGCAGAAATAGCAACCTGGAAGAGCATGGGCCGGGCGCGGTGGCTCACGCCTGTAATCCCAGCACTTTGGGAGGCCGAGGTGGGTGGATCACCTGAGGTCAGGAGTTCGAGATCAGCCTGGCCAACATGGTGAAACCCCATCTCTACTAAAAATGCAAAAAAATTAGGCAGGCATAGTGGCACATACCTGAAATCCCAGCTACTTGGGAGGCTGAGGCAGAAGAATTGGTCGAACCTGGGAGGCGGAGGTTGCAGTGAGCCAAGATCACTCCATTACACTCCAGCCTGGGCAACAAGAGTGAAACTCTGTCTCAAAAGAAAAAAGAAAAAACGAGCACCCTGGAAGAGCATGTAGAGTAAGAAAAGTAAAGGACTAGAGGGAAACCTTATAGACATTGGTCTTTAAGAGGTAAACAGGGAAAGACAAATGCGTAAAGGCCATTGCCAAGAAGTGGACAGGACGTGGCAGGAAACCTAGAAGGCAGGGCATGTCTGTTTCAGAAGCCCAGGGAAGGAAGAGCTTCCACCTGAGGGATTCACCAGGAGTGAATTTAACTTGTATTTAACTACAAGGCCAGTGTTAAATACCCAGTAAGATGAGGAGAGGAAAGCAGCGAATGGATTTAGCAAAAGAAGCGATGGAAACCACTGACAAAGTTAAGGGAAGCTATTTCAGGAGAGTGGTTTGCAGTCTGTTGAGAAGAAACATATTCAAGGGTGGATGGTAGCTCAATGGGGATTTGGGATTGGGGTGGTTTGGTTTTTCTGAAAGACGAAATAGACAACAGTGTTTATGTGGCTTAGAGGAAAGAGTGTTTAGGGATGGCAATGGTTGACTTCAAAAAACAGGATGGGAGCGGATAACTGAGCAGGCTGTTTGAGGAAGCACTGAGGGTGAGCTCCACATCACAGGTGGAAAGATGGACTTGAGTGGCAGAAGGGCACGCCTACGTGGCTGGGCCAGGAGAGGTAGCTACAAGGTGGATGCAGACGGGGGTAGATTTGTAATACTTCCTGGGAGAGGGTGGAGAGGCTCTGCTTGGAGAGTCCTTTTCTTGTGACTTTCATTTTCTCAGTGAAATAGGAAGCAAAACTGACTGCTAAAAATGAAGAGAAAGGCCTTGGAGTGGAGAGTTTGGGTGCATAGGCAACATGAGCGAGCATTTGGGGGTGGGTGGAGCAGCGATCTGGCCATGGAAGTGTGTGGTGCTTGTCCAGCTGCATCAAGGGCCCAGCAAGGTGGCAGCACTGGTGTGCACAGGGCCTGGTGTTCTCCAACAGGACCTGGAGGCTGGAAGAGGACAAGTGGCCGGGGCGCTTTAAGGCTGGGCTTCGTTGGGCCAGGTGCAATGGGAGGACTAGAGAGTCCGAGGACTTGGCAGAGGAAACCTGTGGTGGTGACAGACTCCAGGCTGACCGAGAAGGAACTGAAACCAGAAGGCAGCTGATGATAGAGAGAACGGCTGGTCTAGGGACACACGCTGAGATGAGAGGCAAGAGGAACAGCTTGGCAGTAAGACGGTGCAGAGGCTGGAAGGACGGGGTCAGTGTGAGGATGGGACCCGGAGGTACCGTCTGGGTGGAACGGTGCTGAGTGATAACATGGAAACGGGGAGTGGCCTTGGACATGGGGTGCAGTGCAGTTGAATGTCTAGCGGGTGGGCATCCAAAGGATCAAACAACTCCTCTGAGGGAGGGTGGACTTTAGGGTGAAGACTGGAGCAGAGAACCCGAGATGAGTGTGGATGGCAAGAACGGCAACTCGAGCAGCCTCAGCGTGTCCCGCCCTCTCCCCATCACACCAGGGCAGATGAGCTGTCTGCCCTGTGAAACCATCAGCTGCTTTCAGCTCAGCAGTGCTTTTCTTCCTTATGTCACCTGCAGCATCAGGAGCAGCTGCATCACAGTATTAACACCAGCGAGATGCAGGATCGGCCCTCCCTGCTTCCACATTTGCCCCGTGATGTCCCATAGGCGACAAGAACAAAGCATGTCTAAATTTGGTTGGGCCATGGGGAGTCAGAGATCCTGCATTCTGTGAGCGCCTCTCTACCTATGATGGATGTGGACACCTCTGCTCTCTCACGGACCGTTCCCCTGCTAATCCCTAGCGGACGTTTCCAGCTTCATTTAGACTGTGAGGTTTGTGCTGTCACCATCCTCCGGTTCCCTGGTCTGTTCTGGACCTGAGCATGGGAGAGCTGCTGCCACATTTCTCCTTGTATACTGTGACATTATTGCCCTTTCAGAGTAAGGGAAGAGTCCACAAAGGATGACAAGTTATACCCTCCTTTCCCAAGACAGAGAAATCTGTTACCACCACTGGCTCCTAGGAATATATTTTATAAACTATTTCAATTGTCCAAGGATCCAAAGAGGAGTTTGGAATTCTCATTTTGTCCCTGGTTTGAGAAGAGTTTAGAGAGATATGGGGGCTCCTTTAGTATCAGGGAGCCACAGGTCTTCAGGAATCTGAGACCCCATTAAAAATCTCTTTACCAAAATCAGTCAGATGCAGTGGAGTGTGTCTGAGGGAAATGAGGGTGAGGGATGAGAAGAAGGGAAAGAAGGGTTTATGACAGTGGGGGTGGACTACTCCAGGCTGGGGAGCACATTGGTGAGGTTTCACACGTCCAGGCCCGTCTGCGGGTATGATTTCTATGGAGACTGAGTTAGGAGCAGGAGCCCTCCTGAGCCTGAATTTAAATATCAGAGGAGCCGTCAGTTCAAACCACTGCCTGCCTTTGTGGTTTCACCTGTGCACGCCCCATGCGAAGGCTCCTATTTCCACAGCTCCATGACAACAGAGGATAAAAGAACTTCCTTCAGTCAAAACTCAGCGCTGACAGGCACCAGGCAAACATGCCGTTCCTGTTTTTATAACGGGCAGTGGGAAGTGATGGTTCATCTGGGCCAAGAGCCAGAATTTGCTCCGGTGAGCTTGGAAGCAATGTCAGTTTCATCCGGCAGAAGTCACAGCCCATTACACCAGGGAATGGAGGATGGGTCTCCTGGGAAGCCGGAGGCCAGTGAAAAATCCAGAGAGCCCCATTTGTGCGCTGCCTCTGTGAGAGAGCTAACAGGGTAAGAAATTCAGACACATTAAGGGGTATTGTTCCAGCTGAGCTCAGCTGTGCTTCAGCAAAAGACAAATTCGCCCTCCAGGACACGGGCTGTACTGCCCTCCTGGTGACCGAATGCCTTCATGGAGCATCCTCACCCCCTCTCTTTCTGCTTACACCCAAAATTAAAACGAAACAGACCAGGGCTTCTGCCACCATCTTTTCTCTTTGATACGCCGTAGTGAATCAGTCCCCGAAAATCATGTCACTGAACATTTCCCCGGGAAGAGGAAAGAAGCCCCGATGTTGTGCAGATGAAGTCACTGTGAGCTGTACTTCAAAATGTTTCTGAAAGTCTAATGAAAAGAAAAATCCATATTTGGGAAGAATCCCATCCCGAGATCTGCCAAACATTCTCAGGATCTGGGACACTTGTCACTCAGTCCCCTCACCTCTGGCAAGGTGTTCAGGAGACTCATTTTTTAGGAGAAGACCCTTGGTTGCTGAAGCATGCCACTGCCCACCTGGCTCGGTGACTCTGAACGCTGCACTAGCACTCACTTGCCACAGATTCGTTTCTTTGTAGTCTTAGAATTAGGTCATGGGAAAGCCACATGGTAATGTATATTAATTAACATGCACAAATCTGCAGAAAAACTATCTAGTTTTCCAAATTTTCTGAAAAATAATATCTTGCAGACTTCTCAATATGGCAGTTTATCAGCTTGGCAGATATATTTAGATCATATTCAGCTAACGTGCATAAATACCCAATATGGGCTAGGTGTGGTTGTGTTCCTAATTTCACTAAATTCCTGCAAAGAATTGTGCTGTCCTCACTTCACAGATGATGTGTCTGAGGGTCATGGCTGCTCTGAGCTCAGGTGGAGGCAGGGAGTGGGGTCTCTGAGCCTGTATCCCACACTCTCCAACAGAGGCCTTCCTGACCTGCAAAGGAGCCTCTCCCCAGGAGACATTTATTTTGGCACAGGATGCTTTCTCCATATTGTACTGCTCTAGAAGTTCAGTAGTTGAAACAGGTAAAAGTGGAGTCACTTGTTAAGTTGGGTGGGGCACTGAGCCCAGCCTTTCCAATTTATCTTCTGTCTCTTCTTCCATTTTTAGTGATCCCTGGGTCCTGTGAACCACCGCTTCAAAACCATTACCCTCCATCATCCTCTTAGGCGATTTGTTTTAGGTCTATTTGAAGAATTCCTCCAGAACTGGAGCCCTCACTTTGGTCTTTCAATACTTTGATAGGCAAAACGCTGGGCTGAGTCCGCCCACTCCTTTCAGATGGTGACGACTCAGGTGGTTCTCAGAGCTGCCTGTTCTCAGTACTGGAGGAAGGGGTAGGTGATGTTAGACAGACAGGTCTGGCTCTCAGGTTGCCTCGTTCTAACCCTTTATTTATTTTAAATTATTATTATATTATTATTATTATTGAGGAAGTATTTTACTCTGTCACCCAGGCTGGAATGCAGTGGGACAGTCATGGCTCACTGCAGCCTGGACCTCCTAGGCTCAAGTTGTTCCTCCTGCCTCAACCTCCCGAGTGGCTGAGACTACAGGCCTGCAAAAGAAAACCACTTGATTTAGTTTTTAAAATCAAAAATTTTGATTTTTGAAAATTTCTGTAGAGATAAAGTCTCACTATGGTGCCCAGGCTGATCTTGAACTCTTGAGCTCCAGTCATCCTTCTGCCTCAGCCTCCCAAAGTGCTGGGATTAGAGGTGTAAACCACCATGCTCGGCCCCTGATCCTTTAAATGCAGCAGGCTCACCTGGTGACAAGCCCTTAAATGGCTCTCTTAAGAACCGTTGCTAACTTTTAAAGTATGATAATGGTTTTGTGGTTCTATTAAACAAAAGAGCCTGTATCTTTTAGAGATACATATGAAAGTACTACAGATGTAGTGATAAAATTATTACTTCAACATTATCCAGAGTGAGGGACATGAGTGGGATAATAGGATGAATCATTCATTTTGTTCAAGCTGTGTAATAGGTACATAAGGGTGGGGAGGGTGGGGGTGTGATTAGCCGAGGCAGGCAGAACCTTAGACTTTCTGGGTCCCGGCTTGCACATGGAGGCCCGACACTTAGAGAGGTTAAGTAAACTGCCCAAGGTCATGCAGCTAGAAAATGGTAGAACCAGGCTTGTGAACTCAAATGGTCTGTCTCCAAAGACTGTCTTTTCAGCCACTGTGCCTTATAGATGCTGTACATGACAGTTATAACAATCCAACCCAACAGAAGGTGATCTGATAAAAACCCATGGAACAATTTTCATCTTTTTTTAGTATGAAGAAAAAATCCCTGGAAAATAGAATATAATCTGCAATGCTACCATTCTAACAAAATAGTTTTTTTCTGCATGTATTTCATATGACATTCATAAAAATAAAAAATAAAAACTTTTTAATGTTCTCAATTTTTAATGTCCTACTTACAAACATTCCGTTGTATTTCTTTACTTCATAATATTGAAATTATCTTTGCAAAAATTAGAACAGGGAGAAAATGATGACAGTGAAAGATTTAACCAACTCCCATCTTGCTGTTAACCTCCAAGCTTCCCTTAGGCATTCCTGGGCTTGGGTCGAGGTAACTTTGAGAGGAATTTATTTTGTAGTTTAAATGATAATAGTCCTTTCCCAAAACTAAACCACCTTCATAAAGCTAAGGGAAGGCCACCAGGTTAGGAGGATGAGAGGAGCCTGAATTCTGCTAAAGTGTAGACATAAATGATTACCAGCCATTTTTCCAGATGTCACAAGATTTGCCATTTCCCCATTTACTCCTGACAGTTACTTCACTACTATAGAACTGAAGATTGGCCTTTCAAGATGTCTTTTCAGGTTTTTGCATTTCTGATGACCAATAGCTCCACCTGCACCCACCAACCAGTCCTGTGGCCCCCAGCTAGGAAGTGACTCAACACAAAAGGACAGCTTTGACTCCCTGTGATCTCAACTCTGATCCAACCAATCAGCACTCCCTGGCCCCCTACCTGCCAAACTGTCCTTGAAAAACTCTAGTCTCTGTATGAATTTTTGGGGAGACTGATTTGAGTAGTAATAAAACCCTGGTTTCCCATTCAGATGGCTCTGCATGAATTAAACTCTTTCTCTATTGCAATTCCCCTGTCTTGACAAATTGGCTCTACCTGGGCAATGGGCAAAAAGGAACCCATTGCATGGTTACAACATCACTTCCAATGTGCTTTCGTTTTATTACAAATCCTTCTGTTCTTTGAACTTCTTGTTGCTTCCATTTTTATGCTGTTTGAAATAATCTGGGAACGAATGTCTTTAGGCATGTTGCATTTCTTCTTTTCAATTGTTTTCTTTTGCATAAATTCCCAGATATGAGATGATTCGATGGAAACTTAAATTATCTTACGGCACTTGAAACTTACTGTCAGCTGAAGTTCAGATTAATGGTACTATTTTATCTCATATGGAATTTTTGCCATGGGGTATTATCAAGGAATATTGTCTATTTTGTATACAAAAAACATGAGTTTGTTTTAATTTCAGTTTATTTTATTTCTAGTGAGTGGAATGTTAGTGTAGGGAACAGACTGGTAGCTGAACAATTTTACTGGAGCTCCAGGCCAGCTTGACACTGCACAGCCCCAGACATATGCACACATACAAAGGAAGGGAAGCTTCTCTTGACCTTGTTTCCACTGTTACAACAGATAATAGCTCAGGTGCACAGCAACAGCATCTGAGCACTCAGTGGATATTGTTTGGAGAAAGAAGTAATGGAACAAAATGTAAGAGACAGAAGATACTGACTTGTCTTCTTCACTCAGGCTGAAGTTTTGCCATTTAATAATTCAATAGCAATTGTGCAAATAGCTCTAGTTTCTATGAATTTTTTCAAAATTCTTTGTAAATGCCATTTCTCAGTCTGAGAAAAATCGCTTCCAAGTTATTAAGCCCTGATTATTCTGTACATTTTTTCTCCTAAAAATACTTTTTTTGGCAGGGGGGCCGGGCACGGTGGCTCATGCCTATAATCCCAGCACTTTGGGAGGCTGAGGCAGGTAGATCACGAAGTCAAGAGATCGAGACTATCCTGATCAACATGGTGAAACCCCATCTCTACTAAAAATACAAAAATTAGCTGGGCATGGTGGTGTGTGCCTGCAGTCCCAGCTACTTGGGAGACTGAGGCAGGGGAATTGCTTGAACCCAGGAGGCGGAGCTTGCGGTGATCCGAGATCGCGCCATTGCACTCCAGCCTGGGTAACAAGAGTGAAACTCCGTCTCAAAAAAAAAAACAAAAAACAATTTTTTTTTTCTTTTAACAAAAAGGGAAATGGTAATTGTGTCAGGTGGTAGAAATGTTACTTGTCCTGATGTGGCGATCATTTCACAATGTTGATGAGTGCCAAAACATGAAGTTGTACACTTTTCATTTATACAGTTCTTGTCAATTATCTCTCAGTATAGCTGGAAACAATTTTAAAAATGTTTTTATAATTGTAAATTTAATTAAGACATGCAAATTGTGGAAAACCTGTAAAATACAGAAAAGTTTCAAAAGGAGACAAAAATACTAATCTTACCACTTCAAAAAAGTCACCATTAATATTTAATGTATTCTTCCTTCTCTTACATTATACGTTAAAAATAATTGCTGGGCCAGGCATGGTAGCTCACGCCTGTAATCCCAGCACTTTGGGAGGCTGAGGCGGGTGGACCATGAGGTCAAGAGATCGAGACCATCCTGGCCAACATGGTGAAACCCCATCTCTACTAAAACTACAAAAAAAAAAAAAAAATAGCCGGGCATGGTGGCCCGTGCCCGTAGTCCCAGCTACTAGGGAGGCTGAGGTGGAAGAATCGCTTGAACCCAGGAGGCAGAGGTTGCAGTGAGCTGAGATTGTGCCACTGCACTCCAGCCTGGGACAGAGCAAGACTCTATCTCAAAAAAAAAAAAAATTGCTGTCATACTATCTGCATTTAGTTTTATATCCTGATATGATTTCATTCAACGTTATATTGGAAATATTCTACCAGATCATTATTGTCCAAAAATGATTTGAAAATATTTATATAAAATATATAATTGCAATTATTTGCATATGATACATAATTATAATTTTATAATATTTAGAAAATATTCCCAGTACAAGTGTATCATCATTTATTTTACCATTTCCTTAGTGCTGGCCATCTGGGTTGTTTCCAAACTTTCACTGTTGTAAATAATAACACAATGAACATTCTGGTCCATTTATTTGCAAAAGCTCAATTCAACTAGCAGGATATACAAATGTGTTCTTTGGGACAAGTACTCCACACTAGGCACCTTACCCAGTCAGGAGTTGGGAGCCTGGGTTCTGGTCCCACTTGGCTATTGTGTGACCCTGCAAAGGGCTAGCATTTTATAAGTCCAAGATATAGTCATAACTTTCCCTTTATGAACATTTTTCTCTCTCATATCTCACAGCACTTTTCAGTTTTTATTATTTTTGCCTCTACACGTGTCAAGTGAGAATATATATGGGAACATTTAGTGATGTTAATGAAGGAACCACTCTTATAAATCTTCACACGTGGAACTCCTAAGCTGTGCTCATTAGTAAGCACATTAGACTTAGATTACTGCTAGCAATTAACAGCAGACAACAATCATTAAGCAAGCAGAACCATCTGAGATGAGATACAGTTTACCACATGATGAGAGAGGGAGAAATGTATGGCAAGTTTGAAAGAGCAAATCCCAATTCTCTGGCTTAAAGCCTCTGCATTCAAGGGCAGCTACGGCTTATACAGGGTAAAGGAAAAAAAAGAACTAGAGTAATTGAGGCTGCCAGGGATCCCCTGGGGTCTAGCGCAAAGGCTATTATTAGTCCTGCTTATTGTCATGCTTTGACATTCTCCAAAACTCTGGTGCAGAACTGCCCCCACGGGGTGCCTGGTGGTTTATTCCACAAAGCCCAGAGAGAGAATCTATGCCTCAATCACGCTTTCTTCTTGGTTATGGAGAGATTTAAGTTTAAGCAAAGAAAGGAGCAATTCCATATGTTCACTTTTGATAAACAGTGCTTTCCCCACCTCTGGTTTCATAGCCTAATGCCTGACAATCACTTTGAAGTCTTTTCTGGGCTAGCAAGATGCAAAGGGGTGAGGGGATTTGGTATTTAAGTGTCCTAGAGCCAAAGGTGCTGTCTCCCAAGTCCCTTCTCATTGAATCTAGTGGGATATTCATCCAGGGGAGGCAGAGGCCCTGTCACTCCAGGTGGTTTATATAACTGCTGCAGTTTAGAAGAGTAAACTGGCAGCTGGCGGTTCAATGAGGCCGCCTCTTCTGACTGAAGCCCATCAGGACCACACCAGGGAAAGTGAACCACATATCACTCTCGTCACACCTGGAAGAGGGCATCCCTTCTGCAATTCTACAGCACTTCTTGAGACACGTGTATACCTATGTAACAATCCTGCAAGATCTGTACATGTACCCCAGAACTTAAAGTAAAATAAAAAAAAATAAATAAGAGAAAGAGAGACTGGGAGCCTCTTCTCTCCTCTGTAGGGCTCTTATTTTTCCATGCTGAGACTGTGGTACAACTGCCAAACGCTTAACTCCATTAAAACAATAACCGCCTGATTCCTTCTCATTATAGGCACAGTGCTTTTCACTCAGAGATTTCCTCTTGTGGAAAAGGATTTCTGCCAAACAAGACTTTGCATATAAAGTTTGCTTTGCAGAGACTTGGCTCTCAAGGCGGAATTGAGCAGCTCTCCGTGCTGAACACAGGCGTTGAGCCAACACCAGAGGGCGCCATTTCCCCGGCATCTCAGGAGCAGCGCCTGCTCGGGGTGGCGGATATGAGCTCCTCTCTGGGTCCCAGAGTTTATGTCACGTAGGACGTGGCTTCGTAGGAAAATGTTTTCAAGGTCAGCCAGGCAGGGAGATGAGCAACTCTGGGAGAAAGTAAAAGAGCAGAGCTATTGATGTTTTCCTTGCATGGTCACAACCTGTGAGTCCTAGGGGACAATGGAAGCCTGCACAAGCTCAGCCCTCTCTGCGCAAACCCAGGCCACAGATCAAAGAGAGGGCAGTGTAAGATCCCATCGCAGCCGAAGGAGACTGTCACCAGGACATTGGTCTCAATTCAAAACAAGCTCAGGCGGTGGGCAGAAGGCACAGAGATGATATTCTTTTTCACCGCTGGGCCATGCTGCTGTCTTTCTGCTCCCTTTCACTGGCCTCTGAAGGCCTGCCTTTCACCTGGGGAAGGTGATCGTCCTGTGCACTGAGGGAGTGGCCGTCAGAGCTTTGGCAGGTGGGTTGGGAAGGCTTCTAGTTCATATGTTGTAATACTGATATTAACAGCCAGAGCAATCAACCCCCTGCTGTGGGCTTAACATTGATCGTCCCTCATACCCACAGCAAAGCTACAAGGAGGAATGAAGAACCAGAGGCTCCAGAGGCTGATGGCCTTGCCCAAAACTACACTGGAGTAAGTAGCAGAGACAAAAACGAACTCCCAGTCTACACGGCACTAAAACCACGAGCTTTCCACCCCACTCTGCGTCTCAATGATTAATCCTTGTGTGTGAAGTACAACACATAATTATCCATGAAATGAAAACGAGAAATAATTTTTAAACATGAAAAACCTCCCCGATTCACACTATTACGGATGTCCAGAAGAGAATAAAGCTATTCGCAAGCCAGAGGCAATATCTGGCTAATGACCTTGAGTGAGGTCAGTACCGTGACTAAATGATTTCATTGAAGAATGAGAATTGTTCCCCATGGTAAACAGTCCTGTGCTTAAGCTAGTGGGATACAGTTCCCTGAAGATTCTCCACTCACAGCTATCCCTGGGGTCAAAGAAGGCTATATTGGTCCCTTATTTTCTCTCCCTTAAGAGCATAGTCTCAAAAGTGAGAACTAGAAACGTGGGAAGATTTCATTTGCAATATTACATCCTAAAAGGAAATAATAGCTCACTATTTTCCCAGCTTGAGATGTATACTTAATGAAAAGCTCGCCACAGCCCACACGTAATACAGGTCAAACCTCTTCCTGAGAACTGATGAGCAAATCAGCTAATTAGTGTCCATTACAGATAAGGGCTACAGGCCGACTGCTGAGCAGATATTGCCTTCTCCCCAGGGTCTGTGCTGCAGTAAGAAATAGCTCAATCTTTAAAGCTGACTGCTGGGTTTAAATTCATTCAGCATTGCACTGCTTCCTAGAGATGAGGCTTTTGAGGGCTCGCTAGCTTCTCTGTGCCTCAGTTTTTTAATCTATAAAATGGGGATAATAGTCACACCCTCCCTTGGAGCTGTTGTGAGGATTAAATGAGAAATCTATGAAAAGATCTTAGAACAGTGCTTGGCACATAGTCAACTTTCTTTAAGGGTCAGCCATTCCATGAGGGTAGATGCAACTAACAATGTTAATTTCAGACAGAGTTGGGCAAGTCTCTCCAAAATTGGGTAGTTCTTACAAATTATACAAGAACATTTATTATTGTTTCCAGCTGGCTGAAAGCAAAGCACTTCATCCATACTACAGATTATTGAGCAGGGAGCTCAATTAACATGTGTATAGACTGGCACCTCCCACACATCCACCCCAAAGTTCCCAGAGAAGAAGGTAAGAGAATAGATGTGTTACTGCCAGAAACGTATTTATTTGACACACACTTGTTAAGACAGGCACTGTTCTTGTCCCTGGAGACAGAGTACTGAACAAAATCAAATTCCTGCCCTCAGGGAGCTTCAGTCCAGCATAAGTGACTGACAATAAGCAAATAGACAAGATGAATACATAATGCCAGAGGGGTGGCAACTGTGTTACAGACACACAGCCAAGGAACTCTTCTCTGCAGAGAATGCTGTGAGGGAGACAGTCAGGGAACAGTGGGGAGAAAGGAGTGTTTCTGGGCAAGGGCAACACACATCTGAAAGTCCTGGGGTGGGACCACTTGGCCAAGAGGCCAGAGGGACTGGAGTGGAAGGAGCGGGGAGCAGAGGGGTGGAAAACAAGGCAGGAAAGGCATGGGGCCATGCTGAAAGAGGCCTTTTAGGTCATAGTAAGGACCTTGAATTTTTATTCTAAGTGGGGGGCAGTTATTGAAGGGTTTTGAGCAGAGCAGTGACTGCTATACATCTTACATTTTCTTTTTTATTTTCCTTTGTCCCTCTTGCCTGAACATCTTATGTTTTAAGAGAATCTCTCTAGCTGCCCCGTGGAAAATAAACTGGAGCAGGTAAGAAGGGTGGGGGAGGTAGAAATAACAGAAGCATTGACCAGGTAGGAGGCTACTGCACTAGTCCAGGGGAGAGCAGATAGTAGTTTGGAGTAAGATGGTGTCTTAGTCCATTTTTGTTGCTATTAACAGAACATCACACACTGGGTAATTTATAATGAATGGAAGTGTATTAGCTCATGGTTCTGGAAGCTGAGGAGTCCTAGATCAAGAGGCCAGCATCTGTGGAGGGTCTTCATGCTGGGTCATGCCATGATGGAAGGCATTACATGGCAGAAGGGCAAAGAGAGGCCGAGAGAGAGAAAAGGGTGCAAAACTTGCTGTTTTATAATGAACCCTCTTCCAAGATAATGGGATTAATTCATTCATGAGGTTGAAGCCCTCCTTATGACCTAATAACCCCTTAAAGGTCCCACCTCTTAATACCATCACAACGGCAGTTGAATTTCAGTATTAGTTTTTGAGGGGACAAACATTCAAACCATAGCAGATGATAATGGGTTGGAGGGATGTTTTAAATGTAGATGAATTTGACCTACATCTTTGCAGGAAGGGTAGAGTGTACAGCATTTGCTGATGGTTTGGACATGGAGTTTGAGTACAAGAAAGATTCAAGAATGATGCAAAGGTTTGGCCTGAGCTACTGGTTACATGGTACACTATTTACTGAGATGAGAAAGACCACAGAGCTAGAAGAGTTTTGGGAAAGCCAGGAGCCAATACTGGACATTGGGTTCATGTTGGATATTAAGTTTGGAAAGCCTATTAGATGGTGTGGTAGGTAAAATAATGGTCCCTTAAAGATGTCCATGTCCTAATCCCCAGAACCTGTGAATATGTTATTTTATATGGCAAGGGAGAATTATGGTTGTAGATGAAATTAAGTTTCCTAATCAGATTACCTTAAAATAAGGAGATTATGTTGGATTATCTGAGTGAGCTCAAAGTAATCAAGTTCTTAAATGTGGATAAGGAAGGCAGAAGACTCAGCAATGTGATATGAGAAAGACTCAGTGTGTCCCTACTAGCTTTGAGGAGGAAAGAGAGGCCATTAGCCAAGGAATTCAGGGAGCCTCTTAAAGTTGGAAAAGTCAAGAAAATGGGAAATGGGGTTTTCCTTACAGCCTCTATAAAGAGGATTTAGCCTGGTGAAACCCATTTAAAATTTTTAACCTGCAGAACTGCAAAAGAATAAATGTGTGCTGTTTTAAGCCACTAACTTAGTGGTAGGTGTTTTTTTCTTTCTTTTTTTTTTTTTGTTTGTTTTTATAGCAGCAAAAGGAAACAAATACAGGCAGGAATATAATTTATTGTTTAAACAGGGGCAGTTTTAAATGAAAGAAGTACAATCAATACTTAAACAGGGATAACAATCATAAGTCAGAGCTATCGTAAGAAAACTGGGATGAGTGTTCACCCTGCTCATCCATTGTATGAGTGGCGATGTTGAGGAGGCAGTGGGCTCTGTGTGTCTTTTATTTAGGAGAAAGGCTGGGGCTATTACATTTGAGAAGTGGCCCATGTAGGTTGTCTCTAACATCATGGAACTGAATGAGATCACGAGGGAGTGAATATAGAGAGAGGAAGAAAAATATCCGAAGATGAAGCCCGCCTTTAGAGGTCTGAAAGAAGAGAAGGATCCTATAGAGAAGATGGAGAAGCCATACCCAGTGAGGTAGAGGGAAAACCAGAAAAGAGAATACATAAACTCAACTGAAGAAAGTGTTTTAAGAAGTCAGGTTTACTTGATTGCATTGCATGGTGGTGACAGGTCAAGATAGAAGATGGAGAGCTGATGCTGGATTTGCAGTGTGTAGATCATTCATGACCTTCGATGAGAGACGTTAGCAGAGGGGTGGGTAAAAGAATGATAGGAATGAATCAGAGAAGATTGGGACAGAAAGCATAGCAACGTTTGCCAAGTGTCTCTGTAAAGGAGAGCAGGAAAATGGGGTAGTAGTTAGAGGGTATCTAGGCTCAGGGAGGACTTCTAAGAGATGGAAAATATTAGAGCACATTTGTAAGCACAGAAAGGATGCAACAGAAGGAGAATGTTCAGTGCAGACACAGTGTAATTGCAGGAGCAAAGCCCTTGAATAGATGAGAGGAGATGTTATCCAGAGCATGAATAAAGAAATTGGTCTTAGTAGGCATGTGCAGAAACCTTCCACTGAGACCAAAGGAAGGGTGCCAAGGCACCCTAACCCTAAGTCTCATTTAAAAAAATCCCACCCCTTTGCTAAGTCCTTTTGGATATGACGGAGTTTTCTCTTGTTGTTTCTATTTTTCTTTTTTCAGTGAAATAAGCAGGTCATCAACTGAGAGTAAGGAGTAGAGAAAGGGTGCTGCAATTTTGAGAAAGGGGAAAAATAGCATTCCAGAAAGTAGGGGAGAGACTTGATACTCATTGAATTATCTATCAATGCCATGATGAAAATGACAAAAGCAAAGCTACACTCCACCCACAGAAAATCAGTTACAAACATTATGAAACATGAGGGACATAAGTTCTCATTAGTTATGGGTGGTGTAAGGACAGATATTCTAAGAAGGAGAAAATAAAAGCAAAGGCAAACTGTTATCACCTAAGACTAGCTGAGAATATGACTTCAGCCACACTTTCTGCTTGGCTGTATTCACAGCCTGTGTGACTGTGTTTGTTCAAGTTGACACTTGCACACGCAGCATTGCTCTCCTTCAGGGGCTCACCATTTCATCCATGTCTGGCTGTGGTGGCTTCTCTCTTGATAACAGTAATGATTTGGATATGGCGGCAAAACTTTTACTGGAGAGTGGCTATTCTTGCTCTCTCTGTGTCTCTCTCTCTCTCTCTCTCTCTTTCTCTCTGTCTCTCTCTCTGTCTCTCTCTCTCTCTCCTCTCCCCTTTATGTCATATTCTCTCTCTTCTCACCATGACATATCCCATAACCTGTTTTCTACTTTGCTGAAAGTTTGGACAGAGACTAGTCTGCACACAGCCCAGCAGTGCTATTTCAGAACCATGGACAGTAGCTCTGCTTTTTAAAATCTCCACCGCTTTGCAACATGAACATTTTGCTCATATTGAGCCCATGTTACTATGTGCTGGATACTGTGATGGATGCTTAAATAATAACTAGTCCTTGTTTTCAAAGAGATTTATAGTACAGGGGGAGATATAGGCTACAAACATAGGTACAATATAGAAAACTATGATTCATAAATGGAGGACACTATGGGAATGCTTAGGAAAGGAGAGCCGTAATTTTGTTTTTGGATAGGGAATGGTATAAGGGAAAGCTTCCTGGAATGAGAGACGTCTAAGCTAAAAGATCAAAGCATTAGTTATCCAGGGGAGAGGTGTAGGGAAGAGCGTTTTAGGCAGAGGCAATAGCATATGCAAAGGCCTAGAGGCAAGAGGGCATGGCTCACCTGGGGAACTGCAAACAGCATTGTACACTTAAGTGTAAGGAGGAGAACTTTACAAGAAAGAAGGAATAGAAGCCTATAAGGGTAAAGTGCTAGGGGAGTGAAGTTGAGAGAGTAATAAATTCTCATAGGGGTGAGGAGGAGGTGACAGAAAGCAAACATGAGGCAGTGACATTTAAACCTGTCCTTGATGATACATGGACATCTTCTAGATGCCCAGCAGGCAGAAAGGCAGGAGAGAAGAACAGAAAACATTTTATCTGGAGTTGTGCTGTCCAATATAGTAACCACTAGACACATGTAGCCATTAACATTTAAATTAAATTTAATTAAGTTTAATACATTAAAATTAAATAATGTTAAAATTTTAGCTTCTCAGTCACACTGGCCGCATTTTAAAGGATCAATACCCAACTATGGCTCGTGGTTAGCATATCAGACAGTATAGATACAGGACATTTCTATCATGGTACAAAGTTCTATTGGTCAGTGTTGGGTTGGAGGGACCAGCATGTGCAAAGGCTCAGAAACTTGCATATGTGTGGTGGGCTCAGGAAATGATCGCCAGTCATGGGGGTTGTCACAAAAGGTAGGTGGAGGGAAGTGGCTGGACATGGCCCTAGAGATTAGCTGGAGCTGGCAAAAGGCCTTTTAAGTCATTCTAAAGGAGGGCAGATTTAGCTATTGGGAGCTGATGAAGACAGAAGCAGATCTAGATTTAAAAAGTTAGTTCAAGTAGCAGTTGCAAGGCTTATAAAAAATAGTGGAAAAGCAGAAGGCAGGGAGAACACACCTGTCAGCCTTTGCAAAGTACATTTTGCTAGAACGTCATTTTATACCATGTCACCTTACATTTGCTTGCTTCCATTTCTCCCAATTAAATTCAACTTTCTCTGCCTGGTTTTCAAGGTCCCTACCTTGTTCCTCACTACTAAACTGCATATTAGCTCTCCTCCAATAATGACAGTAGTGTCACTCTCTCCTTCACATGAAAATTAATTCCCATCTCTGTCCCTGTCAGTCTCTGAGTAGACTATAAACTCTTTGAGAATAGAACCATGTCTTGGAGCAGGTGAGTTCATATGATAAGCTTACACAGCTCCCAGGATAGTCCACCATTGCCACTGGGATGTCCCTTCCAAGGTGTGATTCTCAAGGGTCATAGAGTTGAGTCAAGAAAATGAAAATTGACTGACTGATCAGGAAGGTACTGACTGGTAAGATACACAATCCTCCCACTGGTCCCTGCCTCACTGGTCTATCAGCCAGGGTCCTGGCAAGAAACTGAATTCTACTAAAATGTTTAAGGAAATTAACAAAGGACAATTGACAGAGGTATGGGCACAATTATGAAAATCGACAAAGGTTTCTGAGCTTCCTAGAGATTAACAGTAATGTATAATAATGGGAATGGGAAACAATAATAATAATAGGAATCCATTACTCAATAGAAAAAGAGGTAAAACAGTGTCAGCGGAGCCCAGTGAGAACTGCAGACAGTGAGGACGGTGCCCCGGCAAGAGCTGTTGGGGAAGACGGAAAACTCTGCTGCATTGAGGCACTAAAGCAGGAGGAGGCAAGGAAGAAAAAGTCAATCTCCTCTCTCTCTCTCTCTCTCCCTCTCCCCTCCTTCCCTTCTCCTCCCACCCTTCATTCTTTTGCCCATACCTTCCATTGCCTAGGTCCAAGCAAAAGCCAGAGGGCAACAGAGAGAGGAGATGTAGCCCACAGGATCTGGTGGAAACAGACAAAGCTAGGATTGGCTTCATTAACAGATTACCTGGCATAACAATGGCTTAAACAATACAGAAGTTTGTCTCCTGTAAATGAAGTTCGAGGCTAGCACACTAGCTTCCACTGATTGAGGACCCAGACTCCTTCTAATTTTTTTTTTTTTCTGACTCCTTCTATCTAGCTGCCACTCCTGCCGCAGCATGCTGTCTCATGTTCCAAGATGGCTGCTTGAGCTCCAGATATCATACTGGCATTCCAGTATGCAGGAAGAGAAAGAAAAGGAAGAGCACACTTTCTTACTTTAAAGGCACTTATTTGAAGTCACATGTGACTCTTCCATTTACCTTTCATTGACCAGAACTTAAGTCATGTGAGTACACCTACCTCCAAAGGGGGCTGGAAATGTGATATCCATGACAAAAGGTTTTTTGTGCTGCGAAAATCAAGGGTTCTTTTACTAAGTAAAGGGAGGAGATTGGATACGGGATGATGACTCACTCTTTTACAATCTCAGAGGAAAATTCCCATTCTGTGATCCAATAGACAAATTCCAGGAATGAGTAAGAACCTCCTCAGTTTCAATAACCAACGGAGTGAGCGTGTTAGTGATAATTACATAATCATCATGGCTCATCATGTGCCTTTTTGCCACGATAGTAACTTACATGCCAACTTCTAAGGGAAATTCAATTTTGCTGTGTAAGAATACAGCACATTCAATAAGAAAATGCAAGTTAGAGACATTTGCCAAAGGAGATTTCAAGACATATTCCTGGAAAGTATGTTGTCCAGAGCTATTAGGGAACCAGCTGGTTTGATACAGAAGTGACAGATTGTATTTCAGAGTAGTGGGATAAGTCTGCCTTTAACAAGCACTCTGCAATGTGATTCACCACTGCTGATGGAGAAGAGCCTCAGAGGCTGTCGCAGTTGCAGCGTGCGTGCTGACTGGCTCAGCCCCAAAACCTTCCTCGGAGACACTGGTCTCTTTCTCAGATACCCAGGCATGTCCCCAGCCCGTGCACCCTGAGCACTCACAGGAGGCTGTGCCCATGTGGAACAGTAGTCAGGACTGTCCCGGCTCAGCTATGAGCTACCTCCACCTTCTTCAGCCTAAAGCACAACCCAGTCACCGACCAACCTGGGCTGCCCTGGGTGTACAGACAGAAGATGCCTTTCTACCTTCTCCCTTCTAGCAGTCTTTGAGGTTTGGTCAGCCCGCTTTGCTGGTCCAGAGGAAGAGGCAAAGAGATCTCAGCCTTTTCGTCGCTCATTCCACCAATTTCCTGGAGCAGCTACTATGTACACTCTTGAAGAAACATGGGGGATAGAGAAGCAGGGCCTGAGGACGTACAATCTAGTCAGGGTGGGCAGGAGTTACACACGTGGAGCTAAATCATCCATGGCAACGAGACCCATGACACCCAGAAGAGCAGTGTCCAATGGCTAGCAGATGCTCTCTGTTCCATGATTCCACAGATGGACAAGGTCGCCATGAGCTGGAATGCTCAAGGAGAAAATGATAGACAGAGTAACTGCTGGGTAGGGTCTCAGAATATGAGCGGGAGTTGGCTCATGGCCTGTGGCTAGTAGGGGAGAGTGTGCCCAGTGACGGAGGCAGGAATGAGCATCTGTGCACAGGGACAGTTAGGAGACCAGTCTAGCTGGAATAAGGGGTTTGCATAGCACAGTATTGAGAAAGGAAGACAGAGGCAGGCTTGTGGAGGGTCTCGGCTGCCAGGCTAAGGAGACTGGAATTCAAAGAGGAGTGACTGAGATTTCTGAGTGGAAGAACTGCGTCGTAAAAGCAGAGTTTGAGAAATACTAGTTAGTGGTAGCAAGTCGAATGCATTGGTTGTGTTGTAAAGGAGCTGGCTCCTATAAGGGATGCCCTTGATTTTCTGGGTCAGACCAACAGTAATATAGTTGAGCATTCTGTTCATGACTTTGTGAAGATCCCCCACAAGGCAAATCATATCCCTTTATTCGACAAATGTGTGCAGATTGCCTGCTATCAAGAGGTACTGGGTGTCGAGTATCCTCAGTGACCAATCCAGGCACGGTCCCTGCCCTCTAAACCCTTCCTCACCCACAGCTGTGGAGCCTGCTGGGAGTGATGGCATGAGGCTGAGCTCGGTGAGATCAGGAAGCTGCTGCACCCTGGGGAGGGGCTTACAATCACACAGCAAGCCCAAACACGGCACAAAAAAGCTGCAGTCAGACTGGGAGCAGAAAGTGGGATTCTGTGTTTGAGGGTGCACGGTCGGACAGCGCTCGACCACAGTGGAGCCAGTGGAGTTCACAGAGGCAGGGACGGATCGTGCCCAGGGCATTCTGTCCTAGAGGAGATGAGGGAGCAGCTCCTGGAAATGGGGCTGGCTCAAGAGAAGTCAGGAGGCAAACTCCAGCCCTCCACTGGGTGGCAGGACGATGTGGTGGCACTGGAGACACTGGGGGAAGGGAGACATGGTCCCCAGAGACACCAGTGTAAGGGGGCAAGTCAAACACAATGTGTCCTGTGCTTCTGTTCCCCTCTTCACACTCTCAGGCTAGACTGGGGAGCTGGATGTCCCAGGCTGCTCATGGGCCCTCCCTACACCTCACCACTGTGAATGAAGCAGCTGGAAGGGGTCCCCGTTTCCCCCTCCAATGGAAGGAAATTGGCTGGTATTTTGCCTGCCTGAGAAGGGGCAGCCTGAGGATGGCCAGATGAGCATCGTCCTTTCTGGCATCTGGCTTGGTTAGGAACTGAGTCTTATGAGTGTGGCTGTGAGCCTCAGCATCACATCACGCTGCCAGCATCCTTCCCTTCCCACCTGCAGGCAATGACGTGAAATCCCTCGAAACTCTTCTTGAGCTTGAATCTTCTTCGATCATACAAACTTCGCCATAACCTGTTCCATACCTGCTCCCACATCCCCCCCGGCCCCCTCCCGGTGCCTTGTGCTCGTTCTCCCACTAAGAGCCCATCTGTCCCTCTCCTGTGAGCAGCCACACTCCCCAAAGGCCTTGTGCAGGCCTCAGTGGGCTCTGTTCCCCACGGCCCCTGGGGTTGTAACCTGTGTTCTGGAGCAAGGTCAGCAGTCGTGCTCTCAAGGGCAGAGGCTAGGATGGTATCCAAGCTTGATGTGGTGAACAGAAACCAGGAGTAAAGAAGGAATAAATCCTTTCAAACTGGCAGGTGAGGGGTCAAGACCATTTCTGTAGCCAACAAAATCTTTTGATTTGTATGATTAGTGAAACAACCAAGTTGTTCCGTTTTTTAAAAGCTGGTTATTTTGTTAAACAGATAAACCCGTTCATATTCTCAGGACTGATGCCTGTGAAGACACAGCCTGAACTCCAGTCAGTTGGCACGGCAGCTCCAAAGGGCTCTGTCACAGGGAACAGACGGGAAGCTTGCAAATCCCCTCCATCCATCATTGGTGGGGAGGCTGAGCTGCCCTTCATTTCCCCTGGACAGAGGCCAGCTATTTCAGTCCTAGTGCTTTTTATATTTTGTCTTATTTTAGGAAGTGGGGAGGCCATTTGGGAGCTACCTGAAGTATGCACTTTCTTCACGGTCATGTAACTTCAATCACCTGGAACACAATAGGGAAACAGAACTCCTTTTATTTCCTTTTTGGAAAGCAGCTATGGTGTTTAGCAAGTAAGAAATCTCATTTAGAAACAGCACAGAGAGGTCAAGCAGGTGCTCTCCCTTATTTTAGTTTTCTAGTAGTATATTCATTCAGTGGCACTTGCTGAACCCTTAGGTACACAGAGAGCAAAGCTGAGTACAGTCTCTGCCCTTAAGGCCCCTGTAATACAAAATGAGGCACTATGACAGGGAAATGGATGGGGAACAACAGCAAGATCCAGATGTGGGCCAAGTGTTGTGGCTCATGTCTGCAATCCCAGCACTCTAGGAGGCTGGGGCAGGAGGACTGCCTGAGCCCAACGTTCAAAAGTAGCCTGGGCAATACAGTGAGATCCCATATCTATGAACGCAAAAAATTAGCCAGGTCTGGTGGCATGACCTGTAGTCCCAGTTACTCAGGGTAGCTTGAGTGACATGATCACTTGAGCCTGGGAGGTCAAGGTTGCAGTGAGCCAAGATCATACCACTGCACTCCAGCCTGGGTAACAGAGACCCTATCTCTTTAAAAAAAGTTCCAGGTGTGTTGATTTTGACAATCATGTGTTGTGCTGATGAATCACGTCCAGTTCTCATTCGTTTTGGCACCTGGATAGCAGACACACCCTGGGTGATATGGTTTGGCTCTGTGTCCCTACCCAAATCTCATCCTGAACTGTACTCCTATCATTCCCACATGTTGTGGGAGGGACCTGGTAAGACAATTTGAATCATGAGGGTGGTTTCCCCCATACTGTTCTCGTGATAGTGAATAAGTCTCATGAGATCTGATGGTTTTATCTGCGGTTTCCACTTTTGCATCTTCCTCATTTTCTCTTGCCACCACCATGTAAGAAGTACCTTCCACCTACTGCCCTGATACTGAGGTCTTCTCAGCCATGTGAAACTGTAAATCCAATTAAACCTCTTTTTCTTCCCAGTCTCAGGAATGTCTTTATCAGCATGAAAACGGACTGATACACTGGGTGTACCTATATGCTCAGCTCAGGAACCCTGACAGGAGGGGACACCTGCTGAAGACCCCTCAGTCCCTTTTACCACCTCTGTGGGTCAGACTGTGCCACACTGAAGCCCAAGGTTTTTTCCTTCCCTGGGAGATGAGACCTCTGCACTTCAGCTAGAGGTGCTGTTGTCACATAAGACATCTCCTCTTACCCATGGATGACTGAGAGATGGCCGATGTCAGTAGAGGTAAAATTCCCTTTATATGGATGAAAAGTGGAGCAATACAGATGCTGGAAAAGCTAGGAACTTACAAGAATTTTCTATCAAAATTCTAAAAATTTTGCCATTATGAAGCTGGAACATATTTTAAAAAATTATTTGATCCAACATCTACATTTTACAGATAAGTAAACCAAGCCCAGAGAAATAAAGGACTTGTCTGTGGTCCCATAACTAGGATATGACAGAGCCAGGGTCCAAAACTGGCTCCTACTCCTGGCTTCATCCTTTTACCTCTATATGAGGCTGCTTTCCCAAAGATATAAATAGGAGAAAAACTGGAAATTTGCCTTTTTCTCTGAACAAAGTCCAATGAGTAGAATAATCCAGAGAAGGCTAACCTGAGATTGGAGACCACAAACCCAGCTCCATGGTTGGGTGATTTGCCCCATAGCACAGCACTAGGAATAAGAGCAGAAAACATGAAGATAGACTGATGGGAAAATTGATGGGTTGCCAGGGTGTGGCGGGGACACTGGGAGAAAGATGTGCTATGGGCCTGGGAGCTAAGAACATTAGTACAAGAGCAATCAGAGTGACCAACCCCAGCCTGGGGCTGGGTGAGCAAGGACATGCAGAGAAGAGGAGTGTGTTGGTGGGATGGGCCTTGGGGTCAGAGCAGGAGTCCTCAGGGGCTGAAACAGGGCAGGGTCAGGGACTTCCCATGAAGGGACTCAAGGTTCAGGAGTGACAGAACTGGGACCTGGGATTTTGCGGTCATTTCCATGACCATATGCAGAGGGTGGCAAAGAGTTGGGTGGTTGAGGAGGAGTCGAGGACAGAAATGAAAAGCCATGAGTTCCTCCAGAAACTCAGCAAGGCCTCAGGTAGAGGTGCTAACTGGGAGCCACATAGCACATCATTGTTGAGCAAGGGCATCTGCAGGGGATGCCAGAGGACCAGGCCAGAAGGTGGGGTCACCAGATGCCTGGCATCAAAGGCCCAGAACATTAGCCCAGCATCCTGCCTTCCTGGGAGGACGGCTGGGGAAGCCATGTTGATACGGTTTTGCTGAGTCCCCACCCAAACCTCATCTTGATTTGTAGCTCCCATAATTCCCACGTGTTGTAGGAGGGATCTGGTGGGAGATAATTAAATCATGGAGGTGGTTTTCCCATACTGTTCTCATGGTAGTGAGTAAGTTTCATGAGATCTGATGATTTGATAAGGAATTTCCCCTTTCATTTGGCTCTCATTCTTCCTTGTCTGCCACCATGCGAGATATGCCTTTTGCCTTCCACCATGACTGTTAGGTCTCCTGAGTCATATGGAACTGTGAGTCCATTAAACCTCTTTTTCTTTATGAATTACTCAGTTTCGGGTATGTCTCTCTCAGTGGTGTCAAAATGGCCTAACACACATGTTCTTGGGGAAAACCAGGGCAAGGCAGCTGTGTGCAGGAAGTAGTCCATGGCAGAGAGAGGAAGGGGGATTCTGCTTACTATGACCAGGGCTTGGAGAAGATGTGGAAGAACAGTGTGGAGACATTGGGAAATGGAGGATCCAATGAGAAAACACTGATCCCATTTTTAAGGACCTACTGTGTGCCAGGCCCTGTGTTGGGAGCTTTCTATACAATATCCCACCACAATGAGGAATTGTCCTAATTCACAGTTCAGCAAACTGAGAGACAGAGAAGTTAAGAGTAAGGACAATGTGTGTGAAAATGCTTTGCAAACCCATAAAGTGGCATGTGGATGCTGGATGCTGAGTATTCTTTTTTCTACTAACTGGTATTCACAAAACACCCTCTAATACAGCACACCCCCCAATTATGGGTACCCCACATGTACCCGGTGCACATGCTTGAATTGATTGCCCATCAAACAAAAGAAGAAAAATTAGAAAGCTCCTAGCTACTCCATTAAAATCTATTTTAGTTCCTTTTCTGTGTGTGTATGGAGATAAATTAATGACACAGTGATTTGACCTAAATAAATGTTTGATGGGCTTTTCTGGGGTTCTCTCCAGATGCTGTTATGCAGCATGGAGGCCTGCCCTCCTCATATCCAGTCATCCAGGCATGGAGTGGGTAGTGCCAGTCACAGCCTGCCAGACATCTGGTGACAAGTGGTGAGAAGCCTCTCCAAAGGCATATGAACGGATGGCAATGAATTATTTGGTCTCCAGAAGACAACCAGGTTATTGTAGACTAGAGGGACCCTGCTCCAGCTTCATTTTCTGACTTCCCTTAAATATTTATTCTTTTTATAAGTACAGTGTAAATTAGATGTAGCAGTGCTGAGGCGGGAACAAATAATTTCAGTAGATCCAGTTTAGAATGTCTATCCAAAGGACAGAAATAAGAAAGGAGGGTGCAATTGCTAAATAAGGAACATAATCCCTACTACTGAGAAACTTGAAATAGGATGGCATGGAGAATCCAACTCCACAGAGTGTGGTTTCTTAGGAGTGGGAGCAACAGGAGGTGCTCATGGAGCAGCAAGCGGAATTCAGCCCTCTCCCCTCCACCCCTTGCCTCCATGTCAGGGGAAAAGGTGAGGGAAGGCTCCCTGGCTCCCCTACTTCAAAGTTGGCCCTCTGATGAAGAGCAACTGTGCCAGCTGTCCTCAGAGGGTCCCATTTTAGAGTGCCAGCCCAGCTTCCAGGACCCTGGAGATGGTGGTCAGCCCTTCTCATGGCCAGGAGTGCCTTACCTGGCCCCAGACTGGACTACGTGGCTTCGAAGTGGGCAGATGTATTTTTCTGATAGTGATAGCTGAAGTTCCCCTTCTATACTATGATCATATATTTTGGAGATTTCCTGATGAGAGGTCATTAATAACTAATAAAACCTTACTTTTAAGTAAAAAGATATCATGAAGATTTCATGGTTTGAACGAAGAGTTTCACATGTGCAAATTGGCTTGTGTGTGTGTGTGTGTGTGTGTGTGATGGCTGTGCAAATTGGCTTTTAGTATCTTTTGAGAGTGGAATGTGGCTTGGGAGAAGCCCCGATGACAAATTTCAGTTTTTACTGGCTAGCAGATTGTATCAGTAAGGAGTTCAGCTGCATTCATTTTATGTTCAGTAAACGGTGCCTAAGGCATAAGATACTGCTATGAATGAACAAAGTTGATATTTCTGTGGAATTATATTCTAGAGAAGAGAGATAAATAAACAAATGAATGCATGCTTATAATTGAAGGCCAAATCAGAATGACTTAAACCACATCGGGATTTATTTTTTTAATCAAAATTTAAAGGTCAGTCTTCAGTAGGGGCTGGTGTTAGTTTCCTGGTTCAAGAATGTCAACACAGAATGATAGGATAGACTGCTGACTTGGGGGGAAAGGCTGGGAAGAGGGTGAGGGATAAAAGACCACAAACTGGATTCAGGATATACTACTTGGGTGTTCGGTGCACCAAAATCTCACAAATCACCACTAAAGAACTTACTCATGCAACCAAATACCACCTGTTCCCCCAAAACTTATGGAATTTTTTTTTTTTTTTTTTTTGGTTTTAGAAAAAGAATGTCAACAAGGAGGTCTTGCTATTCTCTTGGCCTTTCCTTCATGGTGGTTGTAAGGCTGCTTCAGTCCTGGTAAACAAGTTCTTTTTCTAGGAAGAAAGAAAGAAGAAATACCAAGTCAAATCTTCAGCTGTTTGGGGAGTGTGAGTCCACCCCTTCTATGAGAAGCTTTTGCCATAGTCCCACTGGACAACATCCCCCCAAATCTCATTGGCCAGTCTTTGCCATGTGATCATTCCTGTGTGCAAGGGAACCTGGGAAATGTAGTTCTGTAGGTAGATGTCTAGCCACATGAGCTATTATCAGACCATTTTGGATATTGTATATGCAACTAACAGCTTCTTCCTCTCAGGTACATCATATTACTAGCTGTGGTACATACTTCTGAGCAAACCTTGCTCATTTTCCTTTTGGGTCTTTAGGTGCAAAGCAGTGATTAAAGTATGTGATCAATATTAATTGATTTACTGCTGTCATTCCAGAAAAAAATGTCTCAAACATTCTATACCTGAAAAAGCTTTTTCGTGGACTAATCAACCAGTTCTTCGAGTGGATAAAATATCATTGCTCAAAAGAAATGTAGAATTAAGTGAATATGGCTACCTTTCCTTGTCTTAACCAATTTTGAAAATAGGAAATGTTTTCCTTTTACAGCTAAATATCATGCTGTCAGAAGAAGCTTAATTATAGAATGATAAAATTAGACTATTAGAATTTGTCAAATGAATTATAATTAGTCTGAGGCAATGGCTATGGAATGTGGAGCAGAAAGCCTGAGAATAGCACTTGGTCCTGGAATAATGGAGCCTCTAAAAAATGGTCAGATTGAATTTCAATCTGTAGCTCAATCATCGTTTCTCTTTTTCAGTGCCCTGTGTAATTAAAACCACTATCACAGTATAATAAAATGGCATTTTATCCCATGAAGAATGATGGGGTAAAAATGAATTTAACTGTAATCACGTGCTCTCCCTCTATGAAGGACTTTACAGACTGAAAGCTCTCTGTATTTGGTTTATGCAGAGTGAAGGCAGGGAATGGAACACATTTTTTATTAAACAAAGGGTGACTCCTGTACTAACCACAGAGCAGGTGTTGTGTCTGTCACTCACCCAATGTCCTTAGCAGCTTCTCTTTAGGATGAATGATTTTATTTCAGTCCCAGGATCGTATTGAAGACCATGTTGAACCTGGGAGACTGGGGACCCTACCGAGAGGTCCCAAAGAACTTTTAGGCACCTGAAACTTGATAGTGGGTTCTCCAGCCCAGACAGTTCTAGAGGACAATCAAGGATGTATTTGGGGAATGATTTGTGCATTTTGTATGTGTGTTGAGAAAGAGGAGCAGACATTTTTGTTGTCTGTTACTGTATCTTTGAGAGCTAGAGATTAGGGGCTGGAATTGTGACAAAAGTCCACTACTCACAGGTGAGGGTCCTATAGCCCGAGCAGCTGGAGTGGTCTCAGAACAGCTAGTGCAGGACCTGCATTCTACACACAAGGAAACAGATGCCCATGGACTCCTCCAGTGCTTGGCATCACACAGGGAAGACGCTGTGGCCTGGGGGAAGGTGAAGGAACCTCTCTAGGCTTGGGTGTTGGGAGAGCCTGCTGCTCATATCAGGCTCCTGGCCCCCAGGACTGCCAATGAACAGGGAGTCAACAGGGAGGTATCAGCCCGGAAAACAAACAAACAACAAAATTCCTCTAGCCTATTTTTACAAATGACATTTGACTCAGGATGATCTGAGAATTTTTCATGGACGAGGTGGCATTTGAATGGAGCCTGGAAGAATTGAGTTTTCAGTCCTTGAGTAAAGGGAGGACAGCATTCTAGGCTGGAACTGCCAATCACCAAGCACCACAGAGCGTGTGACAGGCAGCCTGTATGTCAGAGGAGGGCGGAGCCGCTGCGGCGACCACAACGGGTGAAGCCAGATCCATCCCTGCTGTGGGCTGTCCTGCAAATGTGCATTACTGGGATTCAGAGAAGCTGTGTGGGAGAGATTCATTCTTAAGTACTCCATTTTGGTTTTTTAAGTTTACTATTTAATGAATCTATTTATTCAACAAATCTTTATTGAGCACCCAAGGGAACCTCATGATAACAAATAGTGCTGGTGTCTGTATAGGTTCCTATAAGCCAAGCACTGTGCTGAGTGCGCTGTCCTGTGAGATGGGTACCATTAGCATTACCATGTTAGAGACCGGAAATGAATGAAACCCCACACCGTTAGGTATCTTGCCCAAAGTCACCAGAATACAAACCCAGAAAATATCACTTTCCACTCTTCTTTCTAACTCCTTTCATCCTTCTTCTCTCCTCTTATTTCCTTTTAGGAAAAAACAAAGAAAGAAATAATCATTAAATGCAATGGTTTCAAATCATCATATGAAGAGTAGGGAGCCAAGAAAACTCTAGACCTTCAAGAAAACATGCCCCAAATTGGAAGGAGAAGTCACTGAATGGGATGTAACTGAATTGGAAGGAGGAGTAACTGGAAGCACGCTGTAGTGATGGAGGGCCTGACCACCTGCACCTTGATTCCTCCTCTTACCACCCTGGGAGAGGATTCTACCCACTGGAGATGGCAGTGCCAAGGCCTGGAGAGATATCACTGGTTTGTTCAAGTTCATACAGGGGTGAGGCCAAGATCAGCCCCCAGGCCCCAGACTGCACCTGCCCAAGGTTTCACCATTACCAGATAGGAATCATCCGGGCTGTGTAAGGACTGAGGACAAAACCAAATTCCTGTATAGAAAAGCCAAGAAGATTTAATCTTCTGTGGATGGCGTTTAGTCTTGGAATTCCAAAAAAAAAAAAAAAAAAAAAAAACTCCCTGCTGCTCATTTTGCCCAAACTGATTGCTTTGCATAATGACCCTTTATGGAAAACATTTTTTTTTAATTGTCTTCTTGAGTTTTGAGTGAGAAAGGGTGAGAGATACATTTTCCGGATTTCTTACAATTTAAAAAAATTAATGGATTTACTCCATGATTTCCTTGTTCCAAAAGGACATCAAATCTCTCAGTGGCTTTAAAATAATTTTTATCAGCTCCTTCCCAGAGATTCAAGCCTCACTAATCAGCTGCCTGTGCACTGTGACTAACGTAGGGGATTTTCATCTCTCCTTCTGGATTCCAGAAATCCCTTTCTGCTTCTCCAGGCAGGGTTTGTCAACAGTCCTTTCTTCCCGCTAACAATTCTTCATTGCACAAAGATGCTCGCTCCCCTGGTTGCTCTCAGTGAAAACACAGCATAGTCAAAGCAAAAAGACCAACTATTTTTGGGGGCATGTGTCAGGAGGAATCAAATGAGTGGATGAGTTATGGAGGCTGTTCATGGAGTTGAGGGCAGCCTGCCTAAAATAGAAGACAGAAAATACATCTTCAACAGATTCTATCATTTGGATATAATTTTTTATGTATCAGCTCACTTCATTCCTCCGCCTAAAAAAGTGAACATAAATGATCTTGTCTATGTGCATAATTGCCAGATCAACACAGACTCGGCTGCAAAAACCTGATGACAGTTCAGCACGAGAGCTCCTCTCTGTGAATTATCTCTGAGCAATAAAGATAAATGACAAATGGGCAGGAGAGACTGGCTTATTTCATGAGATTTTTCACTGCTCTGTGGATGGTGTTGTCATAATGAGGGGAGCAGACTTCAGCTCTGGTCTTTCTCTGAAATCCACAACCCAGCACCGAAAGAGGCCTGGAATCATAAAGCACAAGATGTTTAAGCGGAATGAGCTGGCAAGAAAAGCAGGGCTGTCCCAGACACCATAATAAATTATCCATCTGGAGGGAATGGGGAGCAACTTGCTTAAATGAGAAGGCAGGCTGCCTGAAAACTGGATTCCGTTCAAAGTCAGATACCTGCCCTGGAAAAGCACAGAACTGCACAAAACAGGGAAAATACAAGTTTCAGCATGAAGCCTCTCATGACCTGGGGCTGGCTGCTTCCTAGTGCAGTTCCTGGTGTCTGCCCTGCCACCTTGGGGGAGGCGTGGCTGTACCATCGATCACCAGAAAGAACATCAGTTGTGAAATAGCCAGAGAATGGTGCAAAACACCTTTCTCTAGTTTTACCCTCAAGTCACCTACTACTTCATCCAGAGCAAGTCTCAGATGGCCTTCCAGGAGCCTCTGGTCTCCTTTCATTCTCTCCTCCACCCCTTCCCCTTACCCCTTAAGCCGTTGAGCCTGGGTGGAGCCCTCCTGCAGGAACCTGGCCCCATCCTGAGGGGCTGGAGTAGATCTTCTCATTTCTGGTGGGAGGCTATACCCAGTCCTTCCAGACTCTTCAGCACAGAGCATCTCTAAGACAAGCTAACCTTTTTCTTTAGCTTGTGCATCTTAAAATGCAGTCTTCAGGCCCCAGAGGCATGATACTGTGGGCCCAGACGAGGACTACAAGATAAATCCTACACATCAGAGCAACATGAACTTGAAGATTGCACTGGGCAGGAAGACATGTTTTTGTTAAGACGAGGTTTATCACGTAGATGAATGCAAAATTAGATAAAAATAGAGACTACAGGGAAAATAACAGTCCTAACCTCCAGTCCTTGAGAGGTAGTCCAAGCCAGGCCACGCTGGTCCATATGAAACAGGGGCTGGCAATGGATGAGGGAGACCTTTCCTCAGAAGGAGGTCATGGGCAGTCATGACTGGCCTGTGGAGCTTTGCGGCCTGCTTGGCACCATCCTGGGAGATTGTTTCCAGTGGCACCCGGAGCACTCAGCTCTTCATGAGCGCAGCAAGACCGCAGCAAAGGCAGGGTCTGGGGCCAGGTAGTTGTGTCGTACAAGGGAGACAGGACACAAAGACACTCCAGGGTGCAGGCAGTGCAGTCGTGGTCACAGGGAAGGGTGAATCAGAGCTGGAGGCATAAGCAGACAGGGAGGGTCTCCGGGGACTATAAAAATTTAATTCACTTGAGCAATCAGCCTGTTTGGCAGCCTCTTGCCCTTAGCCGGTTCTTCCCCAAACCCTGCGGTCACCTTGTTGATTTAAGCCAGCTCCTGAAAGACGCCTGGAAACTTACAGATGAACCCAAGTGTTCTTCCCTCATTACCATGCTAAAGTCTTCCTCCTGGGAGAAGCTGTAGCTTCGTCATCAAAACATGTGACCTGTGTGTTGGCATGATAGCTCACTGCGTCTGCACAGCTGAGACCCCTCCTCTACATGCCATGACACATCTTCTCTGCTCTCCATCTCCCCATAAGACCCTCTGTCACTTTCCCTTAGGGAGAAATTGCTTTGGAGAAAACTCCCGGTCAGGTGTCCTCCTTACTTGAGCTAAGTAATAAAACTTCTATCATCAAAACCTGTGTTCTCATGGAGAGTCATTTGTTACTTGCCAGGAGAATGAACCTGGTTTTTTCAGGTAATAGAAGGCGTCTAAAGCTCACCCAGAGGGCCTTTGGGGTAAGGCGGGATGAGGAGAGCCTCCCTGAACTTGCTGCAGACCGGGCCCCTGGGAAGGGCTGACCCAACTCCAGATTCTGGGCCCCAAGGCAGATGTGTCCAACCAGACTCTCCAAGAGGCGGCCCAGAAGTCTGTTTCTGAAAAGCTCTCCAGATTGCTAACAAAAGAGTCAAATTCTGTAAAATATATTTAGAGATTTATTCTGAGCCAAATATGAGTGACCAGGGCCCGTGACACAGCCCTCAGGAGGTCCTGAGAACACGTGCCCAAGGTGATTTCGGTACAGCTTGGTTTTATATATTTTAGGGAGGCATGAGACATTAATCAAATGCATTTAAGAAATCCATTGGTTTGGTCCAAAAAGGTGGGACAACTCAAGGTGGGGGCTTCCAGGCTACAGGTAAATTTAAACATTTTCCAGTTGACAATTGTTGAGTTTATCTGAAGATCTGGGATCAATAGGAAGGAAAGTTCAGGTTAAGAAAAAGAATTGTGGAGACCAAGTTTCATTGTGCAGAGGAAGCCCTCAGATAGCAGACTTCAGAGACAGCAGGTTGTAAAATGTTTCTTATCTGACCTAAAAGGGTGCTTGGCTCTTGGTTGATTATCTCTTGGATCTGGAAAGGAAGGAAGGAAAACAGAGGGGAAAGGGGATTCTCTATAGAATGTAGATTTTTCCCATAAGAGACTTTGCAGGGCCATTTCAAGGTACAGCAAGGAAATATATTTTGGGGTTAAATATTTTTATTTTCTTCCTAGCTATACCAGAGTCAGATTGGAAAGTAAGTCATGATATACAGAGTTAAATAAAACCCATCTGATGAGAATTTATAGTTTGTAGGGCATGATTCCCCAGAACACTTAGATAGGAATTTGAGCAAGGTAAAAAAATCAGAGCTTCGTCCTCAAGATGATTTTCAGGTGATGTAGCTCCAATCTCCAGGCACTGAACTGAGTGGATAATAGAGAAAAACTACATTTGTGCTTTTGTATAAGCTGTTGGTTCTTAAGCTGGAGCACTGAGGTATTCAGTAATCTCTGAACTGTGGGTGCTAAAGATTATTTTCTGGGCCAAAAGATCCTAATCAACAAACATTAGAATTTGGATAAGCCAGGGCTCTTGATCTGTAACTGCCTATTCCACCTTTTCATTTCAAGAAATCCTCTAATTGGACGCTGGCTGCACAAACTGATTTCAGAACACAGTGCATCTGCTGACTAGGGCAACCATTTCCGCAACGGTGCCTGGGAGCCGCAAGTCCTCAGGGCCAGGGGTGCTGCTAGATTGTGAGGGAATGAACTTGAGGAAATCCAGGAGCAGCCAGCAGATGAGTTTGTGTGTTGGGAGGCTCTTCAGAACCTATAGCTCCATCCAAAGAAGACTGGGGTCCCGCTCTCAGCCCAGACCCCTCCAACACCCTAAGCTTTGCTTTGGAGATACAGCCACACTCCCATTCACTTTTACAGCTTTTCTCCAGCAAATATTTCCAACTTCAATTTCATTTCCTTGGCAAGTCTTGGTGGATATTATCGAGTTTCCCTTAAACAAGATCAAGCCATTTTCTACAGGGATATTAGCTTAAAGGATTTTTTAAAACAGAAAACAAAAGAGGGAAAAGAAAAAGTAATGCCCCTCTTGTATTTGAGAAACATAATCATTCCTTACCAGCAACCATGAGAAGGACTCCTCCCTCCTCTATAAAGCTCATACGCTACTTTGTTATTAGGTTAGTGGCAGTCCATAAGAAAGAACAGGTTCACTGGTGCTCGTTGCCCCAGTGATGCCCTGTTTACTTGGCAATTACTTGATGGATTGTTATTTCTGGAACACCAGACAACTATGTCCCTGTAGAAGAATCCCAACCCAAGAAAAAGCAACAAAAAAAAGCGAACAATTGCATCAAGTTAGATTGACAAGGATTACATGCTGGAGGAAGTCTCTCCGTCAACATGAATTTAGTAAATGTTTATGATGAATGGAATGTCTCCTATGTGCATCTTAAAATATCAATCTCTGCTTAAAAGAAAGGCACCACAGTTTCAGGGGCATATACTAGGAGAGTTTTCCTGAATGTGCTCCACAAAACACTAGCCATATGAAATGCTTCACTAAAAAGACTTTTGTGTCCAGTTAAATTTGGCAAATGCAGCATAGTTGATACCCTCTCTAGGACACACATGATGCACTTTTAACTTGTGAATTATCCAGCGGTATATTGTTTAATTACAAAATATTAGGAGTTTCCTTAGATATTATGTTATTACTGATTTCAAATTTAATCTCATTGTGGTCAGAGAGTAAACTTTGTATGATTTCAATTCTCTTAAATCTATTGCAACTTGTTTTATGGTAAATAAATTATGTGTATCTGAAAATAACATTTATTCTGTAGTTGTTAGATGTAGCATACTCCAAACATTAATAAGATCAATGTGGTTAATAGTGTTAGTCGTATGTTCTATGTCAATACTGATTTTTTTGGTCCAGTTGTTCTATTAATTGCTTAGATAATTTTGGAATTAGACAATTTCTCACTTCAATTTTCTCCATTTTTACTATATGTGTTTTAGGGCTTTTTTGTTAGTTGCATACATATTTATAATTATGTATTTCTGGTGAAATTCCCCTTTTATTGTTATGAAATACCTGTCTTTCTTTTTGGCAATACTCTTTGCTTTGGAGTCTATTTTACTTGATGCTAAAATGGCCCCTCTTGCTTTTTTATGTCTACTGTTTGGGTAGTATGCATTTTATTTTTAATGTATTTGTGTCTTTGTATTTAAAGTGTGTCATTTGTAGGCAGCATATAGCAGAGTCCTGTCTTTTAATCTACAATGTTAATCTATGTTTTTTAATTGGAGTGTTTAGACAATTTAACATTTAATTATTAATATTGTTGGAGTTAAGTCTACTATTTTATCATTTGTTTCCTTTTTGGTCCCTCTGTTTTTGTTCCTCTCTTAATCTTTTCCTGCTCTTTTTTGGATTATTTTTTAGTGGTCCATTGTAACTTATTAGTTTGATTTTAGAGAAAGATGGTGGCGTGGAAAGCACTGAGAATCTGTTCCCCCACCTAGACCACAATTGCACGGGCAAAATCTGTCTGATGTAACTATTTTGGAATCCTGGAGCCTATGAAAGGCCTGAAATCTCCAGGAAAGTCTTAGATGGTACATTTCAGTTAGTTTTAGTCTATTTTATCACTTAGCACAGTAGCAACTACCCATTTTCCACCCCTATTCCTGTGGTCGGCAGCTGTGCACATGTTCCAGGAACAGCTTGTGGGAGTTAGCGTGGGCAAAAAGGACAATGTTCTCCAAATACCAAGGATCTCTTCTCCGGCCTCCAATTGCTGCTTCTGATCGCAGAGCTACAGACAAAGAGGCAGGGACCACTGTTGTTGTGCCTACCGCCATTGTTGCAAGCCCCTCTTCCTCCAGCTGAGGTGACTTCCAGGAAACTTAAAGAGCCAAAACCTTTTGTTCCCCTCTCCACTTCATTTCTCTTTTTCTCCTTTTGGGAGGTAGATATTAAAGACTAAAATATTCAAAAGCAGCTACATATGTGGGAGAAATTAAAAAGTGATCTTGCATGTCCAGGGAAAGGTACATGCTCAGAAAAGACCTGAGAAGACCTTAACTTTACACCACAGATTCACCCTTAGCACAAATACAGCATACATCAGTCAAAAAAAAAAAAAAAGGATAAAACAGAAAATAGCAAACTTTGAGATGAAGTTTCACTCTTGTTGCCAAGCTGGAGTGCAATGGTGCGATCTCAGCTCACTACAACCTCCGCCTCCCATATTCAAGTGATTCTCCTGCCTCAGCCTTCAGAGTAGCTGGGATTACAGGTTTGCGCTACCATGCCTGGCTAAGATTTTGTATTTTTAGTAGAAATGGGTCTCACCATGTTAGCCAGGTTGGTCTCGAACTCCTAACCTCAGATGATCTGCCCACCTTGGCCTCCCAAAGTGCTGGGATTATAGGCGTGAGCCACCACACCCAGCCTGGGTTTTTTTTTTTTTTATTTCTGGAGTTACTCTACTTCATTAGATGCAAATGTCCAGTTTTTCAAAAACAACAAAAAAATCACAAGGCATACAACAAAACAGAAAAGTATGGCCCATTCAAAGAGGAAAACAACCACAGAAACTATTGCTGAAAAAGACCTGATGGTGGCTCTACTTGACAAAGACTTTCGCACAACTGTCTTGAACATGCTCAAAGAAATAAGATAAGATGGGGGAAAAGTAAAAAAAAAAAAAAAGTGATGTATGAACAAAATGGAAATATCAGCAAAGAAACAGAAAACCGAAAAAAGACACCAAGAATAAATTCTGGACAGAAAATAGCTATAGAATATACACAAAAAGAAATGAGAAAGGAGTTTAAGTATTTCACTACAAAAAAATCAACTGAAAAAAACAGTGATGCAGAAAATGAGGTGCAAAAAGCTATCAGGTATACAGAAGTACAGAAGACAAGTCATTACTAAGTGTAAATAGATCAAACTATCCAACTAAAGACAGAGATGGACAGAATGGATATAAAAACATGATCCAACTACATGCTGCTTACAAGATACTGTAGTGCCAAAGACAAAAATAGGTTGAAAGTGAAATAATAGAAAAAGATATTCCATATAACAGTAATCAAAAGAGATCAGGAGTGGCTATACTAATATCAGAAAAATACACTTTAAATTTTAAAAAATAGATTATGAGAGACAAAGAAGAACATTATGCTAAATAAAATAAGCCAGCCACAAGACGACAAGTGCTATATAATTACATATGAGTTACTTAGCATAGCCAAAATCATAGAGACAGAAAGTAGAATGGTGGTTGCCAGAGGTTGGGGAAAGAAGGAATGAGGAGTTATTGCTTAATGGATAAAGAGTTTCAGATTTTCAAGAGGAAAGTGTTCTGAAGATGGATGTACAACAATGTGAATGTATTTAATACCACTGAACTGAGCTGCATGCAGTAGCATGTCTACAATCCCCATACTCTGGGAGGCTGAAACAAGAAGATTCCTTGAGGCCAGCATTCAAGACCAGCCTAGGCAACATAGTGTGAAACCCCATCTCTACCAAAAAAATTAGCCAGGCATTGTGTCACATGCCTGCAGTCTTAGCTACTTGGGGGGCTGACATGGGAGGATCGCTTGAGCCCTGGAGTTTGAGGTTACAGTGAGTTATAACTGTGCCACTGCACTGCAGCCTGGGCGACAGAGTGAGACCACATTGCAAATAAATAAATAAATAAATAAATAAATAAGTAAATACCACTGAATTGTACATTTAAAATGGTTAAGATAGTCAATTTTATATTATATATATTTTACTACAGTTTGACAATGGAAAAAGTACATATATCTAACTTTTCAAAGTCTACTTAGAGTTGATATCTAAACATAAATTATAAACCTTGCAAACCTTGCAGTTTTCACAAACTGACCTCTGTATTATGTTCTCATATGTATTCTATCTGCATACGTTGAAAACTACAAAGGTAACAAAGATAATGTAATTTTTTCTTTCATCAGTCATACATATTTTGCAGAACTCAAGAGGGGAAAATAGACTGTCATATTTGCTTAGTCATCATTTTTGTTGTTCTTCATTCATTCCCAAAGATCCAAGCCTCTCTCTGGCATCATCTCTCTTTGACCTAAAGAACTTCTATTGGTAATTCTTTTATGGCAGGAGAGCTGATTATGGATTATCTTAGTTTTCTTCTTCTTCTTTTTTTTTTTTTCATCTGAGAATCCTTTTCTTTCCTTTTCTTTTTTTTGTTGGGGGAGGGGACGGAGTCTTACTCTGTCACCCAGGCTGGAGTGCAGTGGCACAACCTCAGCTCACTGCAACCCCTGCCTCCTGGGTTCAAGTGATTCTCCTGCCTCAGCCTCCCAAGTAGCTGGGACTACAGGTGCACGCCACCACACCTGGCTAATTTTTGTGGGTTTTTTTTTTTTGAGTCAAAGTCTCACTCTGTCACCCAGGCTGGAGTGCAATGATGTGATCTTTGGTTCACTGCAAACTCCACCTTCTGGGTTCAAGCAATTTTCCTGCCTCAGGCTCCAGAGTAGCAGGATTACAGGCACCCACCACCATGTCTGGCTAATTTTTGTATTTTTAGTAGAGACAAGGTTTCACCACATTGGCCAGGCTAGTCTCTTGGCAAGAGTGGTGTTAAACTCCTGACCTCGTGATCTACCTGCCTCGGCCTCTCAAAATGCTGGGATTACAGGCATGAGCCAATTCACCTGGCCTAATTTTTGTATTTTTTAGTAAAGATGGGATTTTAACATGTTGGCCAGGCTGGTCTTGAACTCCTGACCTCAAGTAATCCACCTGCCTCAGCCTCCCACAGTGCTGGTATTACAGGCATGAGTCACTGTGGCTGGCCCTGAGAATCCTTTTCTTTTGCCTTCATTCCTGAGGGGTATTTTTGTTGGATTTAGAATTCTGAGTTGGCAGTTCTTTTCTTTAACTATTTTGAAGATGTTATCTCATTGGCCTCCATGTTTTTGAAGAGAGATCAGCAGTTATTTGAATTATTGTTCTCTGTACATAATGTGTCATTTTTATCTGCATGTTTTTGAGATTTTTTTCTTTATATTTGGTTTTTATCATTTTGATTATGATGTGTCTAGGCATTTAAAAATAGTTTATCTTATTTAGGGTTTGCTGAGCTCCTTAAATATGTAAATTTGTCTTTCACCAAATTTGGGAAATTTATGGCCATCGTTTTATCTTTTCTTTTTTTTTTTTTGAGACAGGGTCTCAAGTTTTCCAGGCTGGAGTGCAGTGGCATGATCTTGGCTCACTGCAACCTTTGCCTCCTGGGTTCAAGTGATTCTCCCACCTCAGCCTCTGCAGTAGCTGGGATTATAGGCATCTGCCACCACACCCAGCTGCTTTTTTTTTTAGTAGAGACAAGGTTTCACCATGTTGATCAGGCTGGTCTTGAGCTCCTGACCTCCAGTGATCCACTCACCTCGGCCTCCCAAAGTACTGGGATTACAGGCATGAGCCACCATGTCTGGCCTGTTTTTTCAAGTATATATTTTTTTGTCTCTGTCATTCTTTTCTCTGTTTCTTGGGCTTCAGTAAAATGCCTGTTAGGTCTTTTGATATTGTCCCACAGAGCCCTGGGTCTCTGCACATTTATTTTCAGTATTTTCTGTCTTTTTCATATTGGATGAGATTTTCTTGACTATTCCATCATGTCTAGTCAACTATGGAGCCTACGTAGTGAATTTTTATTTTATATATTGTACTTTTCAATTATAATATTTCCCCTTGTTTCTTTTTTATAATTTCTTTTCTATTATGAGAATGCCTATATTTTCATTCATTTTAAGTATACTTTTCTTTACCTCATGGTGTATAGTTTTCACAGATGCTTAAACATCTTCTGGCTCATCTTGGGGTTGACGTGTTACTTACCCTTTCCTTTGAGAATTGGTCACATATTCTTGTGTATATGAGGTGATTTGGGGTTGTATCCTGGACATTGTGAGTGAGTTATGTTGTGCAGACAGTGAGTCCTAGTATAATGCTATGGAGGATGTTCATGTTGTTGGTTTCGTAGCCAATCAGCTCAGTTAGATTTGGAACCACAAGTTCTGTCCACCTTTTGTGAATATCACTCAGGGGTAATGCTGAGGCTGATGAAGGTTGTATACAGGATCAGGGAACCCTATTTTTCTGGCTCTCTTCATGCTATTTCCCCCTCATTCTCCACCCCTCAAAAGATATTGTTTCCTGATTCTTCTGACCAGAAAGATGTAATTTGTATGGGAGTTTTAGCTACCTACACAGCCACCCCCTGCCACATTCCTTAATGACTAGAGGCCACCCTTAAGACAAGGCCCTGAAGGGGAGAGAGAGAAACCCATCTTGTGGGTTGTCGTCTCCAAGTTTTGACTTCCTTCCACAGGCCACCTGCTTTTATTTACTTTCCAGAAAATGAGGCCTCAGGTATTATGTTTTGTATTTTTTCCATCCAGAGTTTTTTTGCTGTAATCGGACAACAGGATGGACTGTACTGGGCTATGTCACATTAGTGAAATGGGAACCCCATACAGCACTTTGGAATACAGTAAAGTGCCAAGTAACAACATTTCAGTCAACACTAAACTGCATATAAGATTATAATGGGGTTTCAAAATTCCTACTGCGTTCCCATTGCAGTGTCTTAGTGCAATGCATTACTCAAAAAGGGGGTGTGATGACTCTCAATAGTGTTTGTTATGATGCCAGTACAAACGTGTAGGGCTGCCAGTCACATAAAAGTGTACGGTAATGTCCTAGGCCTTCACATTCACTCATCACCCATTCACTGATTTGCCCAGAGCAACTTCCAGTCCTGCAAACTTCATTCATGATATGTGCCCTATACAAATGCACCATTTTTATTTTTATTTATTTATTTTATTTTTTATTTTTTTATTTTTTTGAGACAGAGTCTTGCTCTCTCGCCAGGTGCCAGGCTGGAGTGCAGTGGTGCAATCTCGGCTCACTGCAACCTCTGCCTCCCAGGTTCAAGCAATTCTCCTGCCTCGGCCTCCCAAGTAGCTAGGACTACAGGTGCACGCCACCACGCCCAGCTAATTTTTGTATTTTTAGTAGAGACGGGGTTTCACCATGTTGGTTAAGATGGTCTCGATCTCTTGACCTTGTGATCCGCCTGCCTCGGCCTTCCACAGTGCTGGGATTACAGGCGTGAGCCACAGTGCCCGGCCACAAGTGTACCATTTTTTAATGTTTTATGCTGTATTTATTAATGCACCTTTTCTATGTTTAGATACACAAATACCTTTGCATTACAATTGCCTACCCTATTCAGTACACTAACATGCTGTATACAGGTGTGCAGCCTAGGAACAATAGGCTGTACCACATGGCCTAGGTGTGTACTAGTTTATGGCCTCTAAGTTTGTGTGAGTACATTCTACCATGTTTGCACAATGATAACATCATTTAACAATGCATTTCTCAGAATATATTCCTACTGTTAAGGAATGCAGGATTGTATTAAAGGTTTGGGAAGTCTGATGATGATTACCATGGCATAACATCATCATTTCCATATTTTAATAAAGTTTTGCCACAATGTCTTCTATACAGCAACTATTCAATACAATGAGCTCTGCCATGGTATCTTACAGTGAATTGGTATTCAATACAGGTGTGTTCAACTGAATTTTATGAATTCACTGTTTTTGGAACCACATCCTAAAGTAAGTAAAGAGAAAAATGTCTCAAGCCAATCAGTAGTCAATAAAGGGAGCTTTCTCTTTTCCCTCATAGTCCAGCCCTGCTCCATAACATGGAAATGTCCTAATAGTCCTTGTCTCAGAGGGGATGAATTGAGGAATAAACTTTTGTACTTTTGTTTGTTTGTTACCCTTTCCACTCCCCGTTTTCTCATCCTCAGGAGAGAATGGTGAGAACCTGACATTTTTTGTTCTGTTTCCCTCATGATTGATTGCAATGTGCTAAACTTATCTGCTCATACTTGGCCCCATGTCTTGGTTCTCTGAATTTTAGTTACTCAGGCTTCTTGGGGTATGAGACAGGCTGAAATCCCCCCTGTCTGGGTGAGTGCATGCCAACCGCACTCTTCAACATGCAGCTCCCCAGGTCTGGATTGCAAGGGGAAGAACAGACAGGAAGAGAAGGGACCACAGCAGCAGGGGCCTATGGCATTCTCCAATATCACCAAAACAGCAATTAAGTGAGTGTTGTATGTTAATTTTCTCTGGGATCTGTGTCCAGTTCTCAATTAGCTTGAAATCTAGAGGCAAGGAGGAGGAGTGATTATGCTAGCACAGAACCCCCAACAGCCAAGGTCATTCTTAGTGGAGAAATCTTAGAAGTTGTTAAAAGGACACCAGAATAGAGAGGTATACGACGATCATCAGGAAGATGACAGTGATCGCTGCCATTTCCTCATCCCCTGGTGCATGCCAGCTACTGCATCTGCAGCTCAGGGCAATCTATAAGGAAGGCATTATCACCTCTACTTTGCACGAAGGAGTCAGAGGCTCTGAGTGGCTATGTGGCTTAGGAAGGCTGAACCCGATCCAGGGACTCAACATACTGAACTGTGTCTCCATGTTCTCCTGATAGCACCTCTATATTTAACTTCAGCTGCTCAAAGCTGTATACCATGAAACAGAAATAATACAGCTAAATATTAGAAAAGCAGGGGAAAAATACTTCTGAGCAATTTTTGTATATAATAGCAAATCCCAAATAATTGGGTGAAAAAAGGTAAAAATTTGTATTTAAATCTTTTGTCCATCATGTGAGGCAAAAAGGCAAGAAGAAATAGACATTATTATAAGGCTTCCATTAATTTGCCCAGACCCAATCAGAAGTATACACAGCTCATCACACTCCTCACAAGTTTAACTGATGTCCCCAGAGAATCTTTACATTTTGTCTCTTTAAGGGAAGAAGCCACATATAGGTAGATGGATACAAATAATTTTTTAAAGTCTCATTTACTCTGTTTTCTTTATGGAGAAGGAAGAGCACAGCATTTCATCTTGGATAGCTATATTCATAGTATAACCTTGCTGTATCTAGTATAATGCTCAGGAAATCTTCAAATAATAAGAGTTGAGTGAATTACATCATTGGAATAATATTTCATTTAACAAATCTCTGCAAGAAAGAAAAGGATCATTTCCAGGACACTTTGGCTCATGTTTTAATGAGAGGGTAGGTATCTGTCCAGGTGCCTGGCTCATTATGATTCCAGCAGAATAAGGAAGGATGCCACTTTATATCTGTAAATATTGGCTTTCCATTTCAGCTTTTATTACCTCCTTATGTTTGTGGCTCCAGAAAGCAGATCCAGGACCTCTGGGTCTGAAAAAATGCTGATAATAGGAAAGCAGTAGGAGAGGTTCTTGCTCAGAAGAGCACGGTAGTGGGAGCCAGCTGTCCTAGCAAATTCTCTGTCATGTTCCCAGGGACTTTGCCACCCAGTCTCACTAACTCTCCATGGTGTGCCATCTGTGCAGATTTTTTTTCCAACTCAAATGCTGAAGAATTGGGAGAGGGCTCTCGTTTCATGAACGTTCATAAACATCACCTTGACAGAGTCACCTCTTCCTTCATGAAGTTGGAAAAAACAAGAAAATTCTGCATAAAAGCTTGTAGGAAGCTCAGGGCTGGATGCGGGTATTTGGGTTGTTTGCAGTCACGGAATGAGACCGTGAGTTTTTCTGATCTGTGGATTTCAGGGGACAGCTGTCATCATCATGTTACAAGTCATTTAAACCCCTGTGTTCCTTATTTTGCCCCTGAAAAAATAAAATTCTAGCCTGACAGTAGGTCTGAAGCACAGGAAGCCGTGATCTGGGTTTTTGCTCTAATCAAACTAGAAGAACTCAAAGTTTCTTAGTAAACAGAGTAGAAAAGCAATCTAGCCTTTTCTAAGGTGTTTCATTTAGTCATTCACTCATTTATTGATTAAAAACTATGTGACCAACACTGTGACATACACTGGGGACACACATCTCCGGGAGAATCAAGCAGACTCTCAAACGGGAGTCTTCTTCTTCTTCTTTTTCTTTTTTTTTTTTTTTTGAGACAGAGTCTTACCCTGTTGCCCAGGCTGGAGTACAGTGGCACAATCATAGCTCACTGCAGCCTCAACTTCCCAGGCTCAAGTGATTCTCCTGCCTCAGCCCCCTGAGTAGCTGGGACTATAGGTGTACCCCACTGCACCCAGCTAATTTCAAAATATATATTTTTTGTAGAGTTGGAGGTCTTGCTATGTTGCCCAAGATGGTCTCGAACTCCTGGGCTCAAGTAATTCTCCCACCTTTGTTCCTCAAAGGGCCGGGATTACAGGTGTGAGCCACTGCACCTCACGAGTGGGAGCCTTAGAGCAGAGATTTTCCAGCTGGAGCCAAAACATCAAGTCTGTCTCCAAGGCTAACTCTTTCAGAGGGTTCTCCACGTGCTACTACTTTATTTACAGGATCTCTCCTCCTTTCACTAGACCAGCACCTCCAGCCAGTGCTGGTGATAGGAAATTTCTCCGGCATTTTTTGCAGGCCACCCTGGTCAGTCCAACCCACCCCCATCACTGCACTGCTATTTTATCAGAATGATTTGTCTCTGTGTCTTTCTCTCTCCCTAAACTGTAAGCTACTGGGGGCTTTGGGCCCCTAATCTCAGGCATACATAATGTTGGCACAATAAGGCATGTAATACATTTTTGTAGAACCGCTCATTGAAATGATATATTAATAATAGTATAATATTCATGTACTCTTATTTATTATTTTATTTAATACATTTAAGCCATATATTATATAATTAATATGTTAGGATATCATGATATTAATATATTTTTATGATTCTGAAGAGATCCGACTGCTGAGAACCCTTACAGACCTTCAGGCATCCATCATCCTTGGCTCTGAGTAGCACTGGACTCTTGATGATAATCTTCTCCATCTGGATGGGACAGAGCAAAGTGGATTTGTTTGAGCCAGGGCAAGGCAGGAAACACCACCAGCTCTGTCTGGCAACACAGCAAGCAAAGGAATCTCTAGGGGAGAGTGAATGGTGCCACCCCAGCAGCAGAATCCACACCTTTTCCCGGCAGGGACTGGAAGGGACCCTTTTTGTCTTCAGAGATCTCCTGGTCCCCCTGAGACTCCTGGGTCTGAGGAGTAGCATGCTTCCTGAGGACAGTCCTTCTCAGGATCGGGTGACTGGCTGCTCCCCTCCCCCTGAGTGTGTTGCAGCTGGTCCCTCTGTTTCCTTTGGCTGAGAGGGGAAATAGTGAACATCTGTCATTTGCATAATGTGTGTGCTTTTGCCACTTAGAATCCTCTGTTTCTACAAACAAATGCTTTTACAATAAAACTGAAATGCCAGAAAAAGAGAGACAACCTACTTTAAGGTCACCGCTGCCTCCCAGCAAGGACGTTTAAAAATAACCCCCAATCTGCCATGCGCTCACAACTCTCATTGCGCCAGCTCAGCGGCAGGGCCAGTGCCACCAGGACAGCTATGTGGAAGGTTCCGGGTGGGGCAGAGGTGAGGGAGGTTGTTCTCACAACAATGCTGGCATCTGGTCTGCGGGTCCACCCTGCTGATGTCTGCCAAAGGGCATGTCGTCAGCCCCTGTTAGACCAGTTCTGGTGCTAGTTTCCAGCTACAGTGAAACTGCTCCAGACCTGAGTGGGGAGTGCACTGTGGGAAGTAAAGTTCACTTGGATGGCATGGATGCCAGGGTGTGGGATTGGGTAGACATCAAGCAGATCCCTCAGTGAGTCCTGGGGCTGTTACCTCCAGAAGCGGTTCCAGCGACACTGCCAAACAGGATCATACATTTTTGCAGCTGAACCTTGGGGATGAGCTTTTTCAGTAATTGTTGAGCTGTGCCCCACAGATTGCTGGCGATTCTGGAGCAGTGATATGGCTTGGCTCTGGGTCCCCACCCGAATCTCATGTTGAATTGTAATTCCCAATGTTGCAGGGGGTAGTGGGGGATCTAGTGGGAGGTCACAGATTGTGTGGGAAATTTCCCCCTTCCTGGTCTCGTGATAATGAGTGAGTTCTCACGAGACCTAATGTTTTAGTGAAGCATTCCCCTTCTGCTCTCCTCTCCTGCTGCCACGTCAAGACATGCTTGCTTCCCCTTTGCCTTCCACCATGATTGTAAGTTTTCTGAGGCCTCCCACCCATGCTTCCTGTATAGCCTATGGGATTGTGAGTCAATGAAACCTCTTTTCTTCATAAATTACCCAGTTTCAGGTAGTTCTTTATAGAAGTGTGAGAACAAATTTATACAGGCAGCTATTCAGTCCTTTACCTACAATAATTGTGTCTGTGGCACCAAATGTGGCCCCTCCCCGGGAGTGTTACCTGTAACTAGGAATCACCTTCCGAAACAGAGGAATGGAGTTCTGCTGGGGGCGCCCCACAAGCTGAGAGGCAAGGGCAGACTAGCACAGCACCGAGGGACATTGCACTGGGACAAATGTCCCACACATCTGTGGGCAAAACTCACCATGCTGGCAGCACTGTTTGCTCTGACCTACCAGCAAAGCTTGTGGACAACATTAGATATAAATCCATCTCTGTTTCCCAAAATTGTCCTGAAAATCCCCAGGAGATTAGGTCTGAAATCTCCCCAAGCAGAGACATTGAATTCCTGTTCTCCATCTCTTTCTGAGGGCCAGTCCAAAGACCAGAGGTGGGACCAGAGTGAGGTATCTTTCTAATCTAGCAATCCCACAACCCACCCTTTGCCAATCACAGCATGAACAGAACACAAGTCCCACTGCATTCAGGATCATGCCAAGGTACCCCCATCTACACGGCAAGGGAGAGGATGGCTACAGTGAGGGATGACAGAGAGGTCTCTCTCCAGCTTTTGCTCCGTTGTTCTCTACAGCCTTTGTCATTTCCCAGTTCTGCCTAGTCTAGATCATGGGGGCAAATAAATCCTTAAAAAGTTGAAAGTCTTCTGATAATTTTCACTCACTAAGTACGCACGTTGTGCCAGGGACCATGCTAAGTGCTTTGTGTACAAGAGCTCACTCACTCTTACACCAATGGGGCAAACATTTCAGCTTTTTGGAGATAAGAAAACTAAGGTTCAGAAAGTTTGGGATCTCACCCCCAGTCTGGGCTTTAACACAAAGCTGTGTGACTTCAAAATCTGTCCTCTTAACTCTGAGGACAGGGACCAGAATGATGAGCAAAAATGCAAAGCAAGTGGTATTTGTCCTTGGCAGTCTTCCCACTGTCCTATTGTGTGAGGCTTCACTTGACCCTGGTGTTGATGGCTCATCCCACCCCACCTTCAGCACACGTGTGTTCATGTGCACACACTCTCCACTCTCTTTCCCAACGTCTGTGTGTCCACACATACAAATACCTTGGCTGCCTCTCATTTCACTTTAAATTCTCCTCATGAGAATAGATTAGTAAAATTCATTCAACCTCAGGTTTTAGTAGATGAAAGCATTTCAGTAGGTACTGTTCCCATGATATCTGATTCTGAGCAGTGGTCAAAGACTAAACAGTTTCAGAGTTGGGGGTTAAGACAATAGAGCATGTGTTTGCTGGGAAGCAATCAATCCACTTCCAGGAGATTTTTTGTGACATTGTCCATTTGTAAGTTCAGTTTTACTAAAACCATGCTTGGGAGGTGAGGGGATTCAACACCCTGTGAGTGGTGAAATCCCAGAAAACTCTTTATATGCTGTGATATGTAACCAGAAAAGAAATTAGCAGACTATTTAGAAAAGACTTTCCCAACAATAAAGAAGAATAAGTCAAAATATTCTCCCTCAAGGCACAGTTCCTGTGGTGAAACTGATTGCAAAAGTGGGCGCAACTGTTCTCTCCTCATATCTGTGCTCTTTTCATAGACCCAGTGGACACCAGAAAGAGGTAGAATCGATGTGCTGGCACCAAGCCTAGCTCTCAATAGGTCTTGCTCATCCCTTTCCTCTTTCTCATACCCTTGCCTAGCTGTGATAATAAGGCCAGGACAGCCTGCTGGGTGAAATACTCGGGACACAGTTACATCCCAGTGCCCCAGCCAGTAGCCAAGCAACCACCACCAACTGAGTTCATCCTAGACCAGTTGGCCTGTCCCATCCCACCTGCCCGCCAACCAAAGAAGCTTGAAGGAGTCCAGCCAAAGTCAGCAAAGCTTGGCTCAGATCAGAAGAACTGTCCAGCTGACTTGCAAACTCATGAATAAGAATACATGTTTATGTTTTTTAAGCCACTGAGTTTTGGGGTTGCTTGTTATGCAGCAATCGTGAGCTGTTACAGTTATCTACACAGTAAGTACACTCTACCCCAAAAGCATTGTACAAAGCTCATTTCCTCTAATATCAGCCCTATTGAAAAAAAAGATTATCTCAGCATATCAAATCAGACCAGGAATTAACTAGATTTTTAACTTATCTTTTCACTCTGTAATAAAATAATACCTGGATTTTGTAACAGCTAGTGAGTGTCATATTTCACATAATTTAGATCTACTTAACCTGTATTTTATACATTAAAAACAAGAAGAAACTAAAACCAATAATCAATCTGATGTGTTTGGCAACACAAATGCTCACTAAAAATTGATTTTGCTTTAAAAATAACCATTTTACAATGTCAGAGTCAAATTTTAAAAGGGGGTTTCTGGAAAATCTTGGTTGCATTCAAGAAAAGACTTCCCCCGCAGTGATTTGGAGAAGGTAATATTCTGCATCTCAGCTGGCGTTGGCAAATCAGGGCTAGGGCTTTCACTCTTGTGTCTGTGGCTCTTAGTATGAGTCTTGGAAACAGAATTTCCCTGCAAGGAACCAACAAGATGTGCTGTAAAATGTCTCACTTCGTGCCACTTTTAGCTTCCAATCCCAGTTCTGCTGCTGGCTCTGTGGTGTAATGCACTGAACCACCCTCATTTCCAATTTTAAAACATTGTTCAAACCGTAATGATCCATCACAAAAGATTCAGTGCTGTTCAGGGAGCAGTTTCAACTGAGAACGATTTAGGCAGGTTGCAGGCTGTTAAAGAATTTCCGAGGGAAAAGTCATTGTTGAAAGAAAAACAAGTCACTGGTGGGAAGTGAGCATTCTCCACCTACACTTGTTGCCGTATTTCCTCGGGATTATTTAAATAATAACACATCACAGTATACACAAAGCCCCTCCATACTTGGTCTTGGTTGTTTTTCCACACTTCCTCCCCAAGGTGATTAATCACTAGCTAGAACTCCCATCATCATCACAAGCATAAGGATGATGTTTGTCAGAACTCTGCTAAAATCTTGATACATCATGGGTATAGCTATAATACTACCAAAGTTGAAATTAAAATTAAATTAGCATGCCAGGTGCGGTGGCTCACACCTATAATCCCAGCACTTTGGGAGGCCTAGGCATGGATCACGAGGTCAAGAGATCGAGACTATCCTGGTTAACATGGTGAAACCCCGTCTCTACTAAAAATATAAAAATTAGCTGGGTGTGGTGGCATGCGCCTGTAGTCCCAGCTACTCAGGAGGCTGAGGCAGGAGAATTGCTTGAACCCAGGAGGTGGAGGTTGTGGTGAGCCAAGATCACACCATTGTACTCCAGCCTGGGTAACAAGAGTGAAACTCTGTCTCAAAAAAAAAAAAAAATTAGTATAATATTCTAAGTGAATCAAATTGGTTCCTATATAGTTAGTGAATATTTACACTGTGTTAGACACTGCAAAGCACTTTCCACATTTTAATTGAATTCTCACAATGACCCCTAGAGATAAGTATTTTTATTTCTAGTCTACAGACAATAGGACTGAGCTTGACTAAATTGCTCAAGGACTTAGAACTAAAGAGATTCGCATACACTCAGGGTCCATCTGACTTTAAAGATTGTATATTCAATCCCAAGCATCTCTTCAACATTTTCTAGACTTTCTTTTTCTTTCTTTTCTTTTTTTTTTTTTTTTTGAGACAGGGTCTTTCTCTGTCACTTAGGCTCAGGTGCAGGGGCACAATCACAGCTCACTACAGACTCTGCCTCCAAGGCTTAGGTGATTCTCTGGCCTCAGCCTCCTGAGTAGCTGGCACTACAGGCATGTGCAACTATGCCCGGCTAATATTTTGTATTTTTTGTAAAGTCAGGGTTTTGCCATGTTGCCCAGGCTGGTCTTGAACTCCTGGGCTCAAGTAATCTGTCTGCCTCAGCCTCCCGAAGTGCTGGGATTACAGGCATGAGCCACTGTGCCTGGCCCATTTTCTAGATTTCTAAAATAAAGCTCAGTATTAGAGCAATTGGTATGTAGTTTTGAGACATGTTCTTTTCATCTTTTTAAAATTGGAGTAATAGCCCCTGCTTCTTGGAAATCCTAACTTCTAGGAGTCCTTTTCTTCCTTGTGACTTTAGAGAATGGTTCTGAGATCTCATCTAGATGCTATAACTAAAACAAACTAAAAACCTGCTCAAGTTTTAAAATTCAGCTTCAATGTCAGCATGTCTCTGGGACACCCCTGGGCCCCTCTCCCTGTCTGCCCTGCAGCCCGTAGAGCAGCCCAGCCCTCCATGGCTCCTGCCTGGTTCCCAGGCCAACCTTCTGCGGTGCCTTTCCCATGCACCTCCATCTCCTAGTCTCCCTGAGTCTCTCTCCCAGGATGCTGCAGTCCCCTGAAAAGCGACCACTGCCTCTTTAGCCATCGGCTTGCCTGGTGCTGCCACAGGCATCCCATAGTTCATATTTTTAAACCTGATGACTGAATGAACAAATGAATCGCAATTGGCTCATCTGAAAGCAGAGAGGTAAGTTGAAGAGGAATCATTTTGTGGAGAGGCATTTTTAGAATGGCACTGAAGAAAATCTTTCCTGAATTTCAGGAAGCAGTTTTGGGCAAGTTCAGCCTCAGTTTCCTCATCTGCAGAGGGGATTAGAAATTTTTAAAGACTCCTCCTAGCTCCACTATTCCGATTCTTAGTAAACAGTATACTAATTGAGTTTAGAGGCCAGAGTAGTTGCAGAACAATTTAGAAACAATAGGGCTGAGGTTAGAGTCTCGGTGAAGTGGGTGGAGGAGACGAGAGGCTGCCACTGTGGCCCTATCCTGGCGCTGGGCATGCCTGCAGTCCTGCCTAGCTGTTAAGAGTGGCTCTGTCTCTCTCTCAACGTGCATGGCCTGGGCCACAAGCTATACGGTCACCCTGGTTATGAAGCCCTAAAGAGCAGGGTGTGAAGCACAGGGGGCCTCTATCCACAGGCTCCTTTGCCCCTTCTGTGGCATATCAGCCCTCTCGTGCCCATCTGTGTTCAGAGAAGCCGGTAGAAATCAAGGTCCCAGCACATCCTCATGGGCTGAGCACTGAATCTTCTAAAACCCTTGTCAGAAGCTCTTTGGGAATGAAGTTTTTTTGCATATACGAAAGTCTGCAGTGTATCTTGGGGAGAAGCACATATCTAGGCCTGTGACTGATGCAAAGGTGAACAGAAAGTCTCTACCCTCAAGGGGCTGCAAGTAGCAGACAGTATAATAGTGAATATGTTAAAAATAAAAATAACCAAAAAATAAATTAAAAAGTGCCATTCACGAGGTGCAGCAGACAAGCCACGCATCCTTACAGAGGAGCGGTAAGATCAGAGAAAATACACATGTTCTCTGGGAGGTCAGGGTAGCCTGCCTGGAGGAGGCAGCATCATGCAAACAGCACAGTCAGAGTGCGGTGCCCACTTTTACTGTGAGCAGTGGGCAGCAGTCCCTCTACAGGGCCAAGACCAGGCCCCCGATTGTGTCTGGGGGCTACTTTTGTTCCTGCTTGCTTTATGCTGTGGTCCCTTTCCCTGCAGCCAAATGCGGGGATACTAGAGACCCTTGGCTGGGAGCCCAGAAACACAGTGCACTTGCTTGGTTAGTGTTAGGAAATGCTCACAGGCACCGTTTATTGAGCACTCGCTCTGTGTCAGGTCTTATGTATGCAGCTGGCTCTCAGCTGCCCCTCATCCTCTAGGTCCACAGGCAGGAACTCTGATTTTTCTTCCATGGCAACCTGAGCACAGAACTCAGCATCTCCTTGAGGTCCCCCCACTAAATTCCATCCACACACAGCAAAGTGAGTAGGAAATATTTACAGAAGATTTAGGGAAGTCAGAGGAAGGAGTGGCCTCAAATTCCCCAAAGGCATGTCCAGCCCCCAAAGGCCCTTCTTGGTTGCACCAGACCTGGGCGAGGTGAGGGGAACGGGGGGCGTCTTGTGCTCTCTCACTGCCAGACTTTTGCCCCCACCAGAAACAATGCCTTGTGTGCTGATGTTCCTCTCCCAGGGAAGAAATTCAAGTCTAGATTGGATTGAGCTCAGATCTGGCCTCCTGAGTACATCCTAAGGGCACAGAGGCCACTGCAGTGCTCTGGGGCCCCTGAGAGGGGTACGAAGGTGATGCGCTAATTTGTCATCCGCATCGGTAGAGTGTTTCTTGATCTTTATTGTGCTTTGAATATGGATCTCAGAAGATGCTCCGAAAGCGTTCCCAGGTTCCCCAGGGCAAATCCGGAGGGTGGTGGATGGATGGAGGTGAGGTGGCCGCACCGAGGCTGTCTGTGGCCAACGTCCCCCGATCACATTCTCCAGCACTAGGGTTGGATGTTGAAGGGATGTTCTGGTGTTGAAGACATTTAGATGGGATCAGGGCTGTGGAAAGGCTCCTGCCCTCTCATCCAGGCAGTCAATTGTTCAGGCTTGGAAAAGAAAAAGCCCAGGTCAGAAATTGCCAGGGGAGAAGCAGTGGTGGTCACTTGTTTCCCTGCTTTCCTCCAGGCCTGTCCAGACTCTCTCCTCCCGGGAAGCCTGGGCCAGGATCTCTTGATTTCATGGCTCAGTCCTGAAACTACCTAGAAGGCAACCCCAGACTCCTAGATGTCTGAGGCTGCCCTCAGATAATCTTCTTGTCAGTGGTAGGAATGTTGTAAACTCAATGACCCCTATTAATGTTAATGGCAGCTGTTACAGCCTTCTTCACCCTGCTGCCTTTTTTCTTTGCCTCCCTGTTTCCCAAGGTCTAAAAAGCCTTGGCTTTAAAAATGTGACCCTGTGTTTTAGTATTTTCAAGACTTTTGGCAGTATCCCCACCACCCTAATAAACCTAAGAGAAAATGCTATAAAATAAAAGACAGAAGAAAAATAACACTATTGCCTTCCTTTGGGATTGTTTGTGGGACAGTTTGCCCCACAACACAGGCTTCTGGGTTTGACTTCTTCATTCACTGATTTGTTTGTGGAAGGAGATGACAGAGCCTACTTCCCCGGGAGAAGGACCGGGACACACGGGCCCTGCCTGGTCCAGCCACCATTCAACTGCAAGGCTTATTATTCACCTACCCATCAGCAAGCTTGCTTATAACCATCTTCCAACTCCTCGACACTGGGCTTGAATGTGACCCTACAGCAGGCCCCCCATCTCCCACCCATTTCGACATCCCAAGAGGCTGGCATAGCCTGCCATCTCCCCTCTCCAGCCCCACTCTGTGATGGTGCATTTGCTTTGATGATGGTAATATTCCATCACCTGGTGACCCCATTCCTGAGGCTGAGCTCCTGAGGGCATCCCAGCCCCAAATCCCCAAGGCCTAGATCACGCTGAGGACATCCCATATACCAGTGGTCCGTGATCCCACATAATAGATACTCCTGCAATCCTTATCTAGACCTAAACACATCCCCACACCATCTGCCTGCAGGAAAAACAGAATATCTTGAATTCTGCTTCTTGCCCAGAATTTTCAGCTGCTGATCTCTCTTGATGGTTGTATCCTGCCAGGTAGAAACTTTCACCACTTCTCCTTGAAACCTAAGCCAAGGCTGAGCCAAGTCAGCCCCAAAGGTTATTTTCTTCTGAAGCCTTCCTGGTCCTGCTTGGTTCTCCAGGACTGAGAACACCCTCCCAGCAGGCAGAAGCTCTCTGCCCAGGGCCTCCTGACCAGGGTAAGAGGGGACAAGACAAGGAGGACTCTCTACCTGGAGAGAGCAGGCTTTAAGCCTGTTTGCTCCTCCTACCTGCAGACCCCTTGAAATGCATAGCAGAGCTCCTCTCCAAAGGCTGATGATTGAGGTGATAGGGTGGTGGGGGTAGGGCGGGAGCATGGGCAGGTCCAGCCTCAGTACACGTTTTTAGTTTAGCTAAAATAGTCATGATGGTTTCACAGGGCTCAGAAACAACGCAATGGAAATTGCCCCCAGCCTCATCCTTGGTGGTCCCAAGTATCCATGGTGATAAGAAAGCCTGAACCCTATATCCACTATAACCCTGCTCTCCAGGGTGATCCAATAGTGGACGTTCTTAGAACAAGGGTCTGAATATTTCTGACTTTCTGTCTGCATGATCCTGGGGAGGTCAGTGAGTGTCTCTGGGCCTCAGTTTCTTCATATGTTGAGTTAGGTTGATGACAGCTGCCTTATCTACCTCCAGGATTGTTGTGAAGTTCATATGCAATAATATATACAAGAGCACTTTCTAAAATTTGAGGACTAGAGAAAACAACGCTGGGAGATGAACCAGGTTTTGCTTCCTATTCTTCCCCTGAAACCCCCAGAACAAGATCACTGAAGAGTATGTCGCCTGGGCCGGACACGATGGCTCAGGCCTGTGATCCCAGCACTTTGGCAGGCCAAGGCGGGTGGATCACCTGAGGTCAGGAGTTCAATACCAGCCTGGTCAAGATGGTGAAACCCTCTCTCTATTAAAAATACTAAAATTAGGCAGGCAAGACGGCGGGCACCTATAATCCCAGCTACTAGGGAGGCTGAGGCAGGAGAATCGCTTGAACCCGGGAGGCAAAGGTTGCAGTGAACCAAGGTCTTGCCACTGCACTCCAGCCTGTGTTAAAAAAAAAAAAAAAGAAGAAGAAGAAGAAGAAGAAGACAGCCTGAAACCGAGGACCAAGTGGGGGGAATTAACAAGTCTTTTTTTTTAAATTGAGGTGAAATTCATATGAGATAGAATTAACCGTTTCAAAGTGTGTGATTCTGTGACATTTAGTATAGTCACAATGCTGTGCAGTAACCACTGCTATCAAACCCAAACACTTTCATCATCCCAACAAGAGAACCCTATACCTATTAAGCAGTCACTCCCCATTCCCTGCTCCCCACAAGCACCATTCCACTTTCTGTCTCTATGAATCTGACAACTATAGGGACCTCATAAAAGTATAATCATATAATATTGCTTTTCCGTGACTTGCATATTTAACTTCATGTCCTCAAGGTTCATCCATGGTGTAGCATGTGCAGGATTTCCTTCTTTTTTAAGGCTCAGTAGTTCATATATCCATTTGTCTGTCAACGGGCACTTGGGTTGCTTCTTCTTTTTGGCTATTGTGAATAACGCTGCTATAAAAATGGGTGTACAGTTACTTGTTTGAGTCCTTGCTTTTGGTTTTTACGGTACCATACAAACCCAGGAGTGGAATTGCTGGATCATACATTAATTCTTTATTTTATTTGATTTTTTTATTTTTTAAGATGGAGTCTTTCTCTATCACCCAGGCTGGAGTGCAGGGGCCCAATCTCAGCTCACTGCAAGCTCCGCCTCCTGGGTTCAAGCGATTCTTCTGCCTCAGCCTCCCGAGTAGCTGGGATTACAGGTGCCTGCCACCTTGCCCAGCTAATTTTTGTATTTTTAGTAGAGATGGGGTTTCACCATGCTGCCCAGGCTGGTTTCGAACTCCTGACTTCAAGTAATATGCCCGCCTCAGCCTCCCAAAGTTCTGGGATTACAGGTGTGAGCCACCATGCCCAGCCAATTCTTTGTTTGAATTTGTTGAGGAATTGCCATATTGTTTTTTGTAGTAGCTGCGCCATTTTACATTCCCAACCAGCAATGCTCAAGGCTTCCAGTTTCTCCAGCTTCTTGTCAATACTTATTATTTTTTAATGGTTACAGCCTTCCTAATGGTTGTGAAGTGGTACCTCATGTAGTTTTGATTTGCATTTGTCTGATGACTAATGATATTGAACACCTTTTCATGTGCTCTCTGGCCATTTGCATATCTTCTTTGGAGAAATGCATTTGAGTCCTTTGCCCATTTTAAAATTGGGTTGTTTGCCTTTTTGCTGGTGAGTGTAAGAATTGTTTATATATTCTGGATACTAGATTCATAACAGATACATGATTTGCAAACGTTTTTCCCATTCTATAATTTGTTTTCCACTTTCCTGAAACTGTCCTTTGATATGCAAACATTTCTAATTTTGATGAAGTCCATTTTATCTACTTTTTCTTTTGTTTCTCAAGTTTTGGTGTCTGATTTGAGAATCTATTGCCAAAACCAAACTCCTGAAGATTTATCCCTATATCTTCTTCTCTTAAGAGTTTCACAGGTTTAATTCTTACACTGAAGTCACTGATCCATTATTTTTGTTTATGATGTGAAGTAGAGGTCCAGCTTCATTCTTTTGCATTTGGACATTGGGCCTTTGTTTTTAAAAGTTTAGGTTTTTTTTTTTTTTTTTTTTGAGACAGAGTCTTGCTCTGTCACCAGGCTGGAGTGCAATGACACAATCTCGGCTCACTGCAGCCTCCACCTCCCGGGTTCAAGCAATTCTTCCGCCTCAGCCTCCCGAGTAGTTGGGACCACAGGCGCATGCCACCATGCCCGGCTAATTTTTTTGTATTTTTAGTAGAGACGGGGTTTCACCATGTTGGTCAGGATGGTCTTGATCTCTTGACCTCATGATCCGCCCACCTCGGCCTCCCAAAGTGCTGGAATTACAGGCGTGAGCCACCGCGCCTGGACTAAAAGTTTAGTTTTATAATACCTGGGGCTGTGTTACCCTGGAGGAGCCAGCCTCTGAGTGTTGGGAGTGAGGTGCACCCATCCATGGTGCAGTAGGATTTCCCAAGTCTGGGAGGATGAAGAGCAGCAGGGCCTGCACCCACTTGCAGGAATGGCCTTGGGTGGTAGGACCTCGATGCAGTGTAATCATATAATGTTTGTCTTTTTGTGACTTGCATATTTAACTTAGCATAATGTTAAAGCATATGCAGCATAATGCTGTGGGGAGTGACTGCAGGAGAGACTGGCACAAAGGCTGCATGGCCCTTGACCACACAAGGATCCCAAGGCCATGGGCTAGAGGAATGAAACTGGGGCAGGAATTTCCCCAAAGGACAGTGGGAGCCCGAGAGACTCTTGTTGTTCAAGAGATGGGTCACTCTCAAAGTGGGGAGATGTGATTGGCTACCACCCGGGGTGGTGGGACTGGGCCAGGTAGAAAATGACTGAGAAGAATGAAGCAGTGTAGTATTTCCGGCCCCTCGTATGCCTCAGAACAAATTTATGCCCATGATATTACTTAATAAACACAAGACATGATTACTGGAAAGTCGTCAGCCTTCTCAATTGAGACTCTGTGCTTTCGTTTATGCTTTTAACTTTTTAAAAATATTGACTTGCTATATATCCGAATTATCAAGACATGGGCCTGTGCTCTCATATGTGGCTGTAACAGTGAGCCTTGGGAAACAGATCAATAAAATAAAAAGGCCCCAAAGTCACTGGACTACTCTAGGAATGTGCAAGATGTTCTCTGAAGGAGGTGATATGGTTTGACTGCCTCTCTACCCAAATCTCATCTTGAATTGCAGCTCCCACAATTCCCATGTGTCATGGGAGGGACCCAGTGGGAGGTAATTGAATCATGGAGGCAGGTCTTACCCATGCTGTTCTCATGATAGTAAGTCTTATGACATCTGATGGTCCTGTGAAGAGGAGTTCCTCTGCATAAGTTCTCCTGCTGCCACGTAAGATATACCTTTGCTCGTCCTTCACATTTTGCTATGATTGTGAGGCCTCCCCAGTCATGTGGAACTTGAGTCAATTAAACCTCTTTTCTTTTTTTTTTTTTTTTTGAGACAGAGTCTTGCTCTGTCACCCAGGCTAGTGTGCAGTGGCGTGATCTCGTCTCACTGCAACCTCCATTTTCTGGGTTCAAGTGATTCTCCTGCCTCAGCCTCCTGAGTAGCTGGGACCACAGTGAATGCCACCACACCTGGTTAATTTTTGTATTCTTTTTTAAATAGAGATGGGGTTTCACCATGTTGGCCAGGCTAGTTTCAAACTCCTGACCTCAGGTGATCCACCCGCTTTGGCCTCCCAACGTGCTGGGATTACAGGCGTGAGCCACAGCATCCAGCCACATTAAACCTCTTTTCTTTATCAATCACCCAGTCTTGGGTATGTCTTTATCAGTAGTGTCAAAATGGACTAATACAGGAAGAATCTAAAAATTTTTCCCAGACAGTCACAGATAACAGGGTTGAGGTCAAAGCCCCACCTGGCAGAAGAGGTCAACTAGGCAACCGAAGCGGCCCAGCCTGCAGATGTGTGAACTCCTGAGCAGAGGCCATAGCCATGGTTACTGAAGTGCAGAGCTAGAATTGAGTCTTTGGAACCTGAATACATGATGGATTTCTCAAAACAGTAATTAAATCAAGCAATGAGAAACATATATAGTAAATCAACTCCATATTCCTGATTATTTTTATACCAAGTTAATTTTAAACTCTCTATTTCTATAGGAATCAGTGAGTCTTCCACTCATCTACAGCTCCAGCTTCTTATTTTTTTCTAATTCTGGGCCCTCTCACAAGCCTGATTTTTTTCTTTTTTAACACCACCAGCGGAATCTGGGGAAACCACATTTACATCTCAGATGCCTCAGGCAGCCAGCTCTCCAACTTGAGCACAAGCTTATTTCTCTGAGGATGAGGACATTCATTGTGACTTAAAAAAAATCCTGTGCTTCAGTAATGCAGCCTTCCTTCTCTGAATTTCCATTCATTTGAATACCGCCTCTCTCTAATAAGGCTTCCATGTTTTACCCCACACAAACCCACAGGGGCTGGTTACTTATGAAAGTTGGGGAGAGAGAAAGGCAGACAAGAAGAGAAACTGTGATTAGGAGCAGCCAGGGAGAGAACTCTCAAGAAGGCCACAGATAGGCAGGGAGCAGAGGACGACGGGGCTGTTTCTTCTTCCCAGCCAATTCTTTCTGAGAAGCGTGCCTCTCTGTGATAAGCAGTAGTGTTTCCTTGCAGGCCACCTTGTGTGTTTCTTTGAATCACATCTACCTTCTCCACAAGCTCAGGGTCCCTGCCTCACTTCCCATTCTTCTTGGTGCCTGCCACAACACTGATGCTCCATATTTAATTTGTTTAAAGAGGAAATGACCTGTAATCTCAGCCCTTTGAAAGGCTGAGGCAGGAGGACTGCTTGAGCTCAGGAGTTCGAGACCTGCTTGAGCTCAGGAGTTCGAGACCAGCCTGAGCAACATAGAGAGACCCCACTGTCTCTACGAAATATAAAAGAATTAGCCAGGTGTGGTGGTTGTAGGCACCTGTGGTCCTAGCTACTTGGCACGCTGAAGTAGGAGGATTGCTTGAGACTGGGAGGTCAAGGCTGCAGTGAGCACAATCGTGCCACTGCACTCCAGCCACTGACAGTGAGAACTTGTCTCAAAAAAAAAAAATCCTCCTGCACAGGAGAGTGCAAACTTGTTGATGATTTTCAATTAAATCTTAAAAGCATTATTAAAGCCTATTTTGTTGATGATGCTGTGCTAGAAACTTTGTGATTACGTATGAGGTCTTGTTCTTCCGAGATTATGCTCTTGGCCAACTGACTCTGTCTCTGCCTGTCTTGAATTGAAATTTTCCAAAAGAGAGGATCTGATCCAGTGAGTGGTGGCCCTGGGGCCTGATGGCAGAGTCCCTGGTTCAGAGGATGGAAATCTATGCCCACCATCCCCAGCAGGGCCAGTTTGCTGATGAGGACCCAGAAAGCCCAGAACTACCCCAAACACTTACAGGCCTTAACCAAGCAGAATTAAAGGCCCACTTACATTCTCGTTGTTCTGATTAGTAACTAAATCCTCAGACAGTAAAGGATGTGGAGTTTCAAGGATCTTGTTTTTTTTAATTGCATTTTAGGTTTTGGGGTACATGTGAAGAATGTGCAAGATTGTTGCATAGGTACACACATGACAGTGTGATTTGCTGCCTTCCTCCCCTTCACCTATATCTGGCATTTCTCCCCATGCTATTTCTCCCCAACTCCCCACCCTCCGCTGTCCCTCCCCTATTTCCCCCCAACAGACCCCAGTGTGTGATGCTCCCCTCCCTGTGTCCATGTGTTCTCATTGTTCAACACCCACCTATGAGTGAGAACATGTGGTGTTTGATTTTCTGTTCTTGCGTCAGTTTGCTGAGAACGATGGTTTCCAGCTTCATAC
>CAUYQU010060232.1:0-116600 GCA_963574635.1 Cheracebus regulus
GGGGAGATAGCATGGGGAGAAATGCCAGATATAGGTGAAGGGGAGGAAGGCAACAAATTACACTGCCACGTGTGTACCTATGCAACAATATTGTATGTTCTTCACATGTACCCCAAAACCTAAAATGCAATTAAAAAAAAAGGGATAATGAGTAGTTTCCTTCATGAGCCCCAGAGTCTCCAGATAATTCTACTGTTTCTTTCTTAATGGTCATAAAATGCAACAAGAAGCTTAATCTTAGGTACTATGACAGCTCATAAGAGCAGCCAGTGTGCATTAGAGATATATAAAGTGGAAGATGTTGGGTGAATATTACCCCCTATCTTGTGAATTCGAAACTCAAACCAATGAACAGGCTGTTAGCCTCCTTGTCCTTCTTTGGATAAACTTCAGAAATTCTAGGATTTTGACGAATGGAATTGGGATTTTTCCAGTGACCAATGAGACTGCCATGTTTTGCTACAAACTTGGATGAAATACGTGGAAATTTAAACTATTCTTCTGTTCCTACTCCTTTTATCTGGCTTGTACCAGAAGTGACCATTCCCACATTGTTCTAACTCACCCTAGTCAGCAGTTGCCAGTTGCCAGCTTTGGTGGTTGTTGTGTTAGAGGTTGCTTTGTTGCCAATGCAAAGTTGGTAGTGGATTCTGTAAATGGTTTACGTGGGGGCTGACTCCATACTGAACATAAGTAATTAGTGGATTAGTTAGTCTGAACATGGTTTCTGTGCAGGCTGGGATAATACCCATGCTACTCTGCTAAATTATGGTTCGGTTTTTGTCTCATTTGCCTTGAAGATCAGAGGCATGTATCCTGAAATAGAACGTAGCCAGGAAGTTATTCTTTGTCTACAAAGATTTAGAGTAATTGGCATCCCTGCCTCCTTCTACTCTCCCAAGACCATCCAAGCAGCTGCAAGAGGCATGTTTGATAACGCATGCACAGGAGGAGAGCAGCACCGATCGCCATGGGAGACATAAATTAAAGCAGCAAAAACAACAGAAAACCGTTAAAGGTGACTCTTTCAGGCCAGAGCAATTGTAATGAACCTGAAACTTTTCTGCAATTAGTGTGTGAATTCTGATGCAAATAAGATGTTACAGAAGTGTGTCATCTACCCTGGCTCAGAGCATGGAGGAGACGCACTGGATGAAGCCAAGACAAATGGGAAAAGAAAACCCTGCCACGGGTTTGCTGATCATATTTAGATGTTAAAGTTGACATTAGAACCACACTCTATCTTTAAATAAAGTACACAATGTGAGTTAATTCATCCTTAACTAGCCAAAAGTTTATAAAATCTAGAGTCCAAAAGTACCAGGTAAAGTGTTGCCAAAGGAAAGTGGATGGATTCAACCAACAATTGAAACCAGGTTTCATTCCCAGAATGTGTTTCATCTACACAGATTGGTCCCTTGCTGAATAAAGAGTTTTAGTGTCTCTGGTGCCTACCACAGCTAACTTATGCACATTCAAAAGCCAAGTTTTGGTAGACTTTATTTGCATTTTCCTTAAAAACATTTGGTTCACCAGAGAAATAATTTTGAGGCCTGGATAAAAATACTCTATAAATATATGGATTAAATTTTGCCTTTAAATACACAGACTCAACTCTAGTAAAAGTCATAAGTACTTTCAGATGGGGAGCCACAAAGATTTGGTCAGGATATACTGAATGGAAAATGGAAAAAACGAATTGTATTTCTAGGACAAGAGGGGTAAAGGCGGTGGCCTGGGACAAGGCAGTATTTTGTGATTGAAAAAGACCGTATCACATTTCAACTTGTACTTTAACTCATGGCCCACAGTTTTTCTTTCAAATGCTATGTCAATATGCAAAGGCAGAGTAGCAAGAAAGTTTGGGGTGTGGAATAAAACCTTGGCACACAAACAGTGTTTCCTTCTTTACATGTTCAAAAGAGAACAAAGAATTCTAATGGAAATGTTAAATGTTTTGCCACATGAATATGTTTAATACAGTAATGAAATGGTTTACTAAGTAATTTTTTAGAAATGTGACATTAAGATGGCTGTGCAGGACATAGATTTGGGGATTATAATTTTAAAGAGATTGCATGTAGATATCTGACTCAAGAAATTATTTTCTAAAAAATAATTAAAACTTAAAGTGTAATATTTTTCCATGGTATACAATTAGCAAAATCCAAACAATTAGAAAAATCTTATGAATTATCCACTTTTTTCTTATAAAAATGTTAGAATGGGGTCAGGGAAGAACCTTTACATTAAAAGAGATTTAAGAGATGAATCAGCAAATATTAATATATGGATCTTATTTAGAGTCTGATAAATTGTAAACAAAGTTGCACATCACTTTACAGTTTACAAAATATAAACAATGACATGGCATTTCATAATGTGAAATAATTCATTTTATTCAGGTGTTACAATGTTTAAGACAGAATTTCAATTATTAGTACATGCTGAAATCTATACACAAAATAAGTTAAAAAATTTAACTTATTTTTGTTCTTGGAAATAAAGCCAATGGACAACTCTTAAAACCTAATTTTGTAATTTTGAGTATTTTAAGAAATTCCTGGCCAGGCATGTTGGCTCATGCCTGTAATCCCAGTACTTTGGGAGGCCAGTGGTGGGCGGTGTTTGAGCCAACATGGTGAAACCCTGTCTCTACTAAATATACAAAAATTAGCTGGGCATGGTGGCAGGCACCTGTAATCCCAGCTACTTGGAAAGCTGAGGCAGGAGAATTGTTTGATCCCAGGAGGTGGAGGTTGCAGTGAGCCGAGATTGCACCATTGCACTCTGGCCTGGGCAGCAAGGCGAGACTCTGTCTTAAAAAAAAAAAAAGAAAGAAATTTCTGTAACAGATAAATATATTTTTAGGTTTCTTGGTATTTACGAATGATTCCATTCAGGAGAAAATAATCTTTACTACTAAGAAAGTAAAGAGGAAAACCACACATGCAATTTGTAGAAGAAAAACCATTTTAGTTATTTATACTTTGATTCAAGGCAAAGTATTCCCAAGTTGGCCTGTTTTCCAATTTAAGCCTATTTATCATTGCCATCCAGCACTCATTAGATGTTTTTGCTCCTCTGGGAGCAAATACCCTTTAATGCTTCTTTCTAACTACAAGGCTGTTGTGCAGAGATGCTACCTGGTATGTGTCTGGAAGACTGCAGGTTGTGGACCCCACGTAGGCCTTTTGGGGTCATACTGCTGGATGAATGACTTTGAGGATACCACTTTCCATAACTCTTGATTGGAGAAGAGACTCAAGTCAGTCTGCAATACCTCAATGGTGAACAAATAAAGTTATCTGCACTTCACTCTCCTGATCTGATTTTTCCATATTGTACATATGAAATAACATGCTGTGTATATTACATGTGGGTATAGGTTTAACTTTAAACAGTTAGTTGCTGAGGGGTTGAAAGGCGATATCACTTAAAAAAAAATAAGAGAGTAACAAATCAAAGGGAATCCTAGCAGAATATGGAGACTTCACAGAAAGCAAAAAAAGCAAAAGCAAAATGGCAAACAACAATACAAAAATTGAAGTAAAGGATGGCAACAATAAAGGGACAGTAATTCAGCTAGTGGCCTAACTTGTGCTTTATGAGTCTTGGAACATAAAATAGACTTGGGAAACAGGAAAAAGGACAAAAATGGGAAGGAAAAATGAACTGAAATTGGAGAACTTGATTGAGCTAACCTCATAGTGGGAGGTCATAAGTGATGCTTCAGTACTTGTATATAGATACACTCTGGATCCATTTTTATTATGTCCTTTAGTAAAGATCATTGAGTACTTTCTGTTTGCAATTCACTCTGCCAGGCACTAGGAGTGCAGTGATGGAATGACAGGTAATAGGTGCCTATACTTCCCTATGTATGGTTTGTATTTATTAGTTATTATTGCATTCAAGAAGAATAGCTTGAAATTCTGTTGCAAAAATGATAGCTTACTCTGGAGACCAGTACTAGACAGGATTGAAAAAAACACATATTCCTATAATACTTCATAGCTAAAGGAAGCACTGGTGACTTTAGCTGGACAGCATCACTTCCTGCATCTGGACGTAACTCCTGGGATAACTCAGAGTGATCTTAACCCCAACACAGAAAGTGCAAAGTGAACATTTCTAAATCCCGAGGGAAGACATACAGAGAATGGATGGGAACACTTGGCTTTTTCTTTTTCATGAACTCTTCCTCCTTTTCATCTTTTTTTTTTTCATTGTGTAGTTTGAATGGTTTCTTGATAAATAATGAGGCCAGGAAGTAAAACAGACACCAAACAAGGGCATATATATGGATATCAGCTGCACATAATGTGTGTTTTAAATCAATCAGGAATCTCCATGGATTTGTTAGCAAATAAAGAAAATGACACATAAGTTCTGTGAAGAAAGCAGCCATTTCTAATTGTTTTTATCCCTGGATTCCAAGACCTAGGATATTTTCTGGTACATATTAATAGAATTTATTGAATGAATCATGACAATGACAAAGACATTTATAGCATCAAACAAAATGAAACATGAAGACGATGGTCAGTCTTGAGGTCTTGTATGCCTTCAGTCTATTTCTTGTCATATTTTAGTCTTAATACTTGCTTCTCTGTGGCCTTATGACTATTTGTGTTCTCAGTCTTATCAGATACTATAAACTGGATAAATTCCTTTTTGTCAATGATACTATCTAAGGCAGTATCTGGTATATGCATATAATGTGCACTATATATTAGTAGTGTTCCATAAATGCTTGGGATATTGAAGTAAGACTTTTTCCTCTCCCCAAAAATAAACTCAAGCATTGCCATTTCTCATTAATTCAAGAATTAGTCACCTAGGTTATTTATCAGAGGACTATCAAGATTCTGTGCTGCTTTTCCTTTGTCTTGCTAGATAGGTGTTAGTCCCTTTTGCATTGCTATAAAAAATATCTGAGGCTGAGTAATTTCTAAAGAAAAGAGATTTATTCGTCTCACAGTTTCACGGGCTACACAAGCATGGGACCAGCATCTACTTGGCTTCTGATGAGACCTCAGGAAGCTTCTACTTATGACCTAAGGTGAACAGGGAGCGGGCATGTCACATGAAAAAAGAGGGAGCAAGAGAGAAAGGAGGAGTTGTGAGGCTCTTTAAAACAACCAGCTCTCATGTGAGCAAATAGAGTGAGAACTTCAGAAGGGATCCACCCCCAGGACACCCCTCACTAAGTCCCACCTCCTACACTGGCGATCACATTTCAACATGAAATGTGTGGAGGACAAACATCCAAACCGTATCAGCAGGCTGTCCTGGGATCAGTCTGAATTAAATGGCTCTATAGCATATAGGCATGTGTCCATTTTCACACTGCTCATAAAAACATACCTGAGACTGGGTAATTTATAAGGGATAAAGGTTTAATGGACTGACAGTTCCACATGGCTAGGGAGGCCTGACCATCATGGCAGAAGATGAAGGGAGAGCAGACTTGTGTCTTACATGGCATCAGGTAAGAGAGAGCTTGTACACAGGAAGTTTCCTTTATAAAACCATGAGATTTTGTGAGACTTACTCACTTTCAGGAGAACAGCATGGGAAAGACCTACCCCCATGATTCAATCACCTCATACCAGGTCCCTCCACAACAGGTGGGAATTATGGGAACTACAATTCAAGATAAGAGTGGGATAGGAACACAGCAAAACCTTAACAGCATGTCATATACTGGATCTATAATTGTATAAAGGAGTATGAAATAAAATTGCAGGTAAACAAGAAGTGAAATGTTTCCCTATAACAGTCTACATTTTGGATGACTCTCTTGAAGGTTGTCATCTGTTCACTTGTGTCTCACAAACCCAAAGCATCTTGGTTTATCCCTACATTTCCTTTTTGCTTTCTCCCTCTGTGTATGCCTTGGGAGGGTAGTAATGGATGACAGAGTCAAATCCATAAGTGACAGTAAATGGTCAGGATAACTGGGGCAGAATGTGACTATCCATTTGGAGTCAAATTTGCATCTCTCTTACCCAGGATCCCACATAAGCACTGGATAGAAGCATACTCATGTCAGATGAATGCCCAGGCTAGCGCTGTGTGCCAAAAGTTTCACAGTCAAAGTTGATTCTCAAATGTGCTTCTTCAGAGCACTTGACTTTTAGTGGATTATTTAAACTCAATTGTTAAGTTTATCTCTAAATGAGAGTGATAATGTCAAACTTATATGAATGTGAGAATTAAATTAGATAACACATTTTAAATTCCTAATACAGTGCCTGGTTATTAATAGGGTACAACAGATGATAGCTAATGTTATTTTCCTTCAATAGAAATATAATTAAATATTTTGTTATAATGAAATAATTCATTGTGTTGATTATCCTTTGGTCTTCTCAGGTTTATTTATTTATTTTTTTGAGTTAACAATGGAAATTGCCTTCATTGAAATCTCATAACACACAGATGTAATGTTCTTTATCATAGGCCTGGAAGATGTTCTCTTAAATGGTTAATGTCGGTGCTTAACATACTGTTTTAAAGGGATGTTAGCAGTGACCTATTCTTGGTGGGGGCGGGGTGGCTCATACCTGTAATCTCAGCACTTTGGGAAGCCAAGGTGGGCAGATCACGAGACCAGCCTGGCCAACATAGTGATACCCCGTCTCTACTAAAAATACAACAAATTAGTTGGGTGTGGTGGTGGACACCTGCAGTCCCAGCTACTTGGAAGGCTGAAGCAGGAGAATCGCTTGAACCTGGGAGGCAGAGGTTGCAGTGAGCCAGGATCGCACCACAGCACTCCAACCTGGACAACAGTGCAAGACTCTGAGTCAAAAATAATAATGATAGGAAGAAACGACCCATTCTCACCTGTTGACTCTGCAGGTGAGATTATGGTAAAGCAGTGAGGCTGAGTGTCGCATGGTCTCGAGTACCAGTTAGTGACAGCTCTGGCGACTGCTCTAGTGTCTACTACTGTGTACACTTCTCTTTCCAGAGACACTGTAGCCTTTTAAATAAAGTCCTGCTTGGACTGTGAGGCTGACAGTTGACCCAAGGTGTACTCATGTGCTTCTCATTCCTATTAAAATGCAATTATGACTCACAAATGTTAACACCTGAGGTTGATGTTAGACCTCGGTATGTTGCAGAAAGGAGCAGTGTGGTGTCACCAAACACACATAGCAGCAGAGAAAACCAGCCAACACAGGAAACAGTATGAAAGATCAGCCTTCATCATCCACTAAACTCCTCTTTTTTGCTTCTGCAGTGGATTTCTTCTATTCATGACCAAAAGACCCTTGACAAGGACTAAATTATTTTTGCACCACCGAATATGTATTTAACTGAGAATGCATACCTTATTAATAGACATTAATTAATGCAACTGGGAATTTGATCTCACAAATGTGTTGGCATCTTAGCTATACTCTTGTCTTTCATAAAATAGAGCCATCTGCTAATAGCTCCAATCAAATCATAAAACATTACTGAAACTAACACAGAGCTTCCGAAATCGAAGTATGAAGAGAAAGGCTCTTTAAGTTTCTAATTACTCTTTCCTGCTATTGAAATTAGCCAGCATTTTATATTTAATAGGAACAATTATAAAGAGAAACATTTGCCAAATAATTTGAAGGTTAGTCACTATGGCATGACTAATGTCTATGGGAAAAATAATCAGCAAATTGCTCCATTGTTACAATGAGAGTAATACATTTTCTCAGTGAATACCTGGGATGTTTAACTCATTTTTTTCAGTAGCCATGTCTGGTACAAAGTAGGAATTTGATGCAGTTTCCTGCTTTTGCTTGCTAAAAATGACAAAACTTCATCTTTTGTTTACAGTATTTTGCTTTTGCAAAGAAAAGTTTTCACTTTGATGATACATTTTCATATTCCAGGAACTTTTTCTCATTAGCTGGTAGGTGAGGAAAAGCATCTGTAGGTACTGAGGGGGTTGCAATAATGTTAGGATTCCATCCCACTGGCGCCAAATGTGTCTCCTGGGAGCTAAGAGTGGGAGAACTCTTGACTGCCATTTGTCAGTGACCCTTAGCTTAGTCCCTGCCAGCACTAGGTTCTTTTCCAAAACATTTGCATGTATATGGGGGAATGGCAGAAGTGGTTTTAACACATCTACCTTTTTCATTTGGAAAGCTTGAAGAAATTAAGATTTTACTTTAGTATAACTGATATTTCTTAAATAAGATGGTTAACTTTTCAGGTTGAAGAATCAGTTTCCTAAAGCTAAACACCCAGTCAGCTGTATGGCTGGCTTACAGCATCCTCACAATGGCCACATAATAGAAAAGCATCTGATGTATATTCAGTGTTTCTCAAGCCAAAGCACACATCTGTGCTTCCAGGATGTCCCGATGCAGATGCTGTCCTTTTCCAGCCAAGTAGTGTGTTCTGCTGCTTGATATAATACAGCCCTTGGAGAGGCAGTATGAACTCGATTGGCTAGCCAGATTCATCTCCACCAACTAGGAATGACTAGCTGATTTTTACAGATTGCATATTGGAATGTTGCACAAGCTTTGCTCTTTGAAAAGACAACCTTCCCATATGAAGAAAGAAAATGCTATTTGTTCAGCTGCAGTGTTTGGTACCTTATTGTAACAATTCTGTGCCCTGATAAAATATAGAGCCAAATCTGAAAATGTGCAGATAGCTGGTTGCACCCAGGCCACTTATCTGGAGAAACCTGATAATCTGATTTTTGAATTAGCTGTCCAGGTGGTTCTTCAGCAAAGTGAAGTTTGAGAATCGTTGATTTAGAGGACTTCGTCATAAAGTTCTCTCCTAGTAAGACTGGTTTGTTAAACCTCTTGGACTTTCCTGTAATACGGCTGCTCTGCTGGGCCTGCCGTAAGTCTTACCTAGCTTTGGAGTGCTTTATGAAGATGTCTTTTGTGGCTACCCACAACCTCCAAAATGCCTTTACCTCCACTCCCCTTGCCTTTTTCAATTAGTCCTAACATGTGCTGGAGAAAAGATTATCATTTATTGTACAACTTCAAACCCTCAAATACATATAAATGAGATTCTCCACTTTTAGCCTAGGAGGAGGAAGGTTTATACCAGCTTACACATACTTATTCATGTCTATCAGTCCTGTCTCTAACAGAATTGCTGAACATCCATAAAGAGCAAATAGCATCATTGGGAACAGTAAGACATCTGATATGCTCAAAGGGGGTTGTAAAGATGTGAGTGTGGTGATACAAGCAGGTGTGCCAGCAGGCACTGGGTTTGGCATTGAGGTGATTCTAATGTGAGCAGAGTAATGTGAGCAGAGCGTGGCACTCAGAGACCTTGACATTTTGAACTTGGGCACTGGGGCAGGAGTGGAGGGGTTGCACTTGAATCCCTACATCATGGCATATGCACCATAAACATTCACTAAGGTCTGGGAGTTAAGGGCGCTAGTATAAGGGAGAAACCCCTTTGTGTCATTTGTTAGGGAGAAGATTGTGCTACCATTGGAGGATAGCAGAGCCAGTTTGCAGCAGTAGAGCTCTCCCTCTTTCTTTTTTTTTAGTTCAGTCATCCTGTTTTTCCATTTGAATGTTACACTGAGTTAGCAGTTTTTCCCAACTGAAAGCGAGATGGCAGTTGTAACAGGATGGAAAGAGCACGAGACTGAATGCTTGCCAGTCAGTGTGGTTGAACTCTTCTCAGCTTGGAAATTCAGAGCAAGGAGTCATCTATGCGGGTTGAGGCTTTTCCTTTAGGATCTGCAATAGTTTGCCTCCTGCTCCTACTCCTGCTTTGAGACAAGTCTTCATCAAACTCTCTAGACAGAAAATACCCCATTTTTATCCTCAGACAAAATAAACAAATAGCAAACCTCTCATGAAGACATACAGAACCTGTTGGTTATAAATGGCTTTTTAAAATTTTGTTACAATGTCATATATACTCATTCACTGTAAAACATTAGAAAACATTTCATACAGGAAGAAAATTTGTCTTTATCTCTTTTAACTTTTTTTTTTATTTAGCGTTGAATCCCTTGTGTGTTCTTTTCTGTCATCCATACTATGCATGCACATTCATATCCACTACATTCACCGTATTCACCACTTTTCACTTTAGCACACAGCTTTCATACTTGCATATATTTAAATTTAACTCCATATTCCACACATCTTTCCCTTTCATTTAATACTCATTTTTAGCATTAGTTGAATGGCTGAGAATGCCTCATTACATAAGAATGTAACACTATTTCTACAAGCAGTTCTCTACCTTTGGCCATCAGGTTATGTCTAGTTGGGCCATTAGGTTATGTCTATATATGCATGTAACCACAATATTTCAAAGTATTAAAATTTCCAGTCAGAAGATCAAAATGATCCTTTTCAGACAGAGGTATACGTTGTAGTTTGGCTGATGGACTTTAAATTCTGGCACTTGCAGTGGTTAAAATCTCACAAAACTGGGCAGAGTCTTAAAGAAGACAGTCCTAGGCTTTTCGCTGATGATAAAATTTGTACCGGTCTTTAAGCAGAGGGAATTATTCCAGTCTGCAAAGTGAGTTAGATAAACAAGAGACCAGGCAGATTAATGGTTTGCAGACAGAAAGGTTTGGGGAAGATCTGGCCTTACTGTGATTGATGTTCTCCAAGTGGAAAATGGTAACATGCCTGGCAGATGCTTAACAATCTTTAACAAATTGCCTGCCTCCTTCCTGCCGGTAGAACTTTCTAAATGCCCTTATTTTAAAATTACTGTATCAAATCATGTTATTTTTATTTTGAAATCTTTTAAAAGCTAAGAAAAGATACATTTAATAAAACTTCTTTAGAGAAATCATAATCAGCATTTCTCATCAAAGAACAATTGTGGGAGGGAGGATTCTTTTCAGAAATACAAAGAACAATGCCAAGTTTCTGATTTTCAAAGGAATTGCTTAAATAAGGCACAAAAGTGAACTAGGGAGAAAAACAAGTTATGAAAAATTTTCAAGTTTTTCTCAAGTAGAGGAAAGTATACTGAAAAGTTCAGTTAGCAAAAGATAAGGTTTGAATTTTTAAGAAATGCATGTTGGGATTGAAAAACTGTCCATTTTATTTATAGTATGATTCCTAACATTTTAAATATTTGGGTGGTGGGGGGAGCTATGATCAGTTGATTAAAATAGAGTCTTAGCTTTTTCAAGTTTCATTCATGGAAAAGTCAATACAGACTCAATTTTAAAATTTAAGAAATGGAGTTTTAGTCATGAAGTCCTTGCCTATGCCTATGTCATGAATGATATTGCCTAGGCAACAAAAGGCAAAATAGACAAATGAGATCTAATTAAACTTAAGAGTTTCTTCACAGCAAAAGAAACAATCATTCGAGTGAACTGGCAACCATCAGAATGGGAAAAAAGTTTTTGCAACCTACCCATTCTGACAAAGGGCTAATATTCACAATCTACAAAGAACTAAAAAAAATTTACAAGAAAAAAAACAACCCCATCAAAAAGTGGACAAAGGATATGAACAGACACTTTTCAAAAGAAGACACTTATGCAGCCAACAAACATGAAAAACGTGCTTATCATCACTGGTCATTAGAGAAATGCAAATCAAAACCACATTGAGATACCATCTCACACAGTTAGAATGGTGATCATTAAAAAATCTGGAGACAACAGATGCTGGAGAGGATGTGGAGGAATAGGAACACTTTTACACTGTTGGTAGGAGTGTAAATTAGTTCAACCATTGTGGAAGACAGTGTGGCGATTCCTCAAGGATCTACAAATAGAAATTCCTTTTGACCCAGCAACCCCATTACTGGGTATATACCCAAAGGATTGCAAATAATTCTATTATAAAGACACATTCACATGTATGTTCATTGTGGCACTGTTTACAATAGCAAAAACTTGGAACCAACACAAATGCCCACCAATGATAGACTGAATAAAGAAAATGTGGCATATATACTCCATGGAATACTATGCAGCCATAAAAAGGATGCGTTCATGTCCTTTGCAGGGACATGGATGAAGCTGGAAGCCATCATTCTCAGCAAACTGACACCAGAACAGAAAATCAAACACCACATGTTCTCATTCATAAGTGGGGGTTGAACAATGAGAACACATGGACACAGGGAGGGGAACATCACACACTGGGGCCTGTTAGGGGGTGCAGGGACTAGGAGAGGGATAGCAGCGGGTGGGGGTAATGGGGAAGGGCAACATTAGGAGAAATACCTAAGGTAGATGATGCGGGGAATGGATGCAGCAAACCACCATGGCATGTGTATACCTATGTAACAACCCTGCACTATCTGCATATGTATCCCAGAACTTAAAGTGTGGATAATAAAAAGAAATGGAAAAGAAAATACTTTCACTACGTTTCTGACATACAGACATTCTGGGATGTCTTTTCTCCTTCTCATTAGTAAAAATTCCATGAATATTAAACTTTTATACATGCTTTTATTTAAAAGATATTGTGTCATGCTATTTTTTATTTTGGAATCATTTAAGAGTTAAGAAAAGATATATTTAATGAAACCTCTGTAGATATCATAGTAGTTTAAACCAGAGAACAATTTACCATAAGATTATGCTAAATAGAACTACACTTCTATATGTAGGTGGCTTCTCTAACAATTTAGAAGTGCGGGAAATAGTGTTACCTCTTATGAATGATATATTCTTAATTAAGATCAGCTTGACTGTATTTAATCTTCAGTAATAATAAAGAATTTAAAAAGAGAATGGTTAACACAGCATAGAAGTCAAAGCAATAAACCTTGAAAGTATGTATGTCTAGCTGTCTTCAGAAAGATGCTGAGTAGGAGGCTCTAGAAATACACCTGTTCCTCAAGAGGAGATCTGAACTGTGTTGGGGATGCGTTATTCTTCTGGGCTTGGCACTTAGAAATAGGAAATGCTTCCTAAATAAGAAGTGTCACAGCTTATCACTCACATTTTCCTTACCTATGAAACAGAACCACTAGTAAGTAACTTCTGTTTTCCTTGTCTGAGAGTATTTTTCACCCTTTCCTGGTTGAAATATAGTATCTATCTAATTCTGATTCTAACATGGTCATGGAGAAATGCCTAAATGCTAGAATGTCTCTGTATCTGACTCCCTGAGGGAGGCCAGTGAAAACCCTAAGGCTCCAAGGGTTCATAAGGATGAGATGGAAGGCAAAGACCAGTGTTTTTTTGTGACAAGTTGATGTACCCCAGTTCTCCAGAAAATGCAATTTGGTGATGACTGTGTTTTGATTAGAAGGGGCTTTCCATTGGCGAGGCTGGTGTATTGCTGTGCTCTTAGCAGAGCTCCTTGAGACCCATGTTAAGTCAAAAGGTGGCTTTTTGAACAGCCTGTCTCACATGTGACTCAGTGGGTCTCAAGATGCTGCCCATCTGATTTATATTTGTTTTCTCTGACATGATCCAGAATTCTCACAGTCCAAGGATCTGTGAAAGAGGGATACTGAAAATGGTACCACTGTGGGTGAGCAAACTCAGTCAATATTCTGGAAAAATTAATTTTGTTCTCTCCTATTGTTGATCCTTCATTGTTTTATCCTATATTGTGGGTTCCTTAACTTTAACTTCTTCTTTTTAGAAAAAAATTTAAACTTTCATCTATTGTATTTTTCTCATACTGCTTAACTTTTTTTTTTAATGGCATGGTTTTACTTTATGAATTCAGCATCTTGAATTATATTTCTAAGAATAATAGTTTTTAATTTTTTTTCTGCTCTATGCATTTTCTCTCTTATTTTGAGTTACTGTGTATGGATGGTGGTGTCATTTTGTGAGTTTTGGTCTTCTTTTCAGAGTTAGTTAGAATGATTTCTGACTGCCTACAAAGTAAGGCAGTAAAACATTGTGTTTGTCAGACCAGCTGTAATATTGAGGTGTCCCCAAATCTATCATTTTCTCTTTCTTTAGAGAAGATTTTCCAGTCCTTTGCCTGGATGAGCAGAGCATAATTAGTCTGGTTGAGGGAAGAGGTCTCATTCTCTGGCATGAGTATTACCCCACACCCTCTGTGCCTGTCTCTAAGTCAAGACCTTTCTGGTACAATTTCTGCAGAGATTAAACCTCTCCCTTCTTCCAGGGCTATAGAAGGAATAGTCCCCATGGTTGAACAAGGTGAAAGGAGAACTAGCTCCTCTGACAGTTCCATATCTAAAGTTTCAGCCTCATGTGTTTTAGCTATCTTCAGTCTCTCATGCTTTACCCTACTTGGCATCACAATTTCTGCCTGCAACTCTTAGCCTTTCTGGGTTCTGGGAGGTGAATCGGCTTGTTTCTTGAATGGCTTCCTGCATTCAGACACTAGCTTTCCACCTTCTCCCCCTCCGAGATCATTTACTATTCCCCTATCTGCTTTGCAGTTTCAAATATAGATTGCTAGCACACATCACTGTGTCACCTCCTCCCTCTTTGTCTTTGAGTGTTTACCACATTTATTCTTTTAGTCTCTTTCTTGAGACGTCTCAGGACATTTGAGGCTTCAGCCATGCTTGTCGATATGTACAGGTGTAACTTCCTGTGGAGGGCATTACAACAGAAGGGAAAGTTTATAACAGGGTCTCCTGGGTCACTTCTTTCTTTGGTAAAGCTGCTTCCTCAAATCCTAACACCAGAAATAGACCACCACTTCCATGCCTTCATATCACAATATGGACTCCGGTCCCAGAAAAAAGGAGGGCTGTGTTTGCTTCCCCCATATTCTCATTTCCTATCCTGGTATTTCACTCCACGGGAGGACGTGATCCAGCCTTGTGATCATCAAGTTATACAATTGGCTGCTTCACCATACTTCCTGGATTCTGAGTGATTTAGGATTAAGTTACATCACGTGACGTCAGCAGCCCTAGTATATTGCTCCAAGCTCCATTCAATTTCTTTACAACCTGTTCTTGGCAGTAGTTTAGAAATCTTGCGGTCCAGGCTAAAACTGGTTCTCCATCAAAGACGACTGGAGACAAAGGGTAGGAATGATGATCAATGCAACAGAACTAGCGCCTAGCACTTGTGGAGCAGTTACAACCATTTCAGCTCAGGGAACTGAGAAAAGCAGTCTACACTTTTTCTTTCTTCCTTCCCTTCTCCTCCTCCTCCCTCTCCCCCTCCCTTCCCTCACTCCCTCCCTGCTGCTTCTCTTCCTCCACCTCCTCCTCTTTGCATCTTCTTCTGACCATGAGGAACAAAGAGTGCCCAGCCTTCCCTTGGAGGAAACCTACTCTGTTACGATTCTGAAAGCCAAGGAGATCTTCATTACATCCAATCTAAATCGTGTCTGGCTTAATTCAGTGCTATCTTATTGCATTCAATTAACCATGGAAAGAGAAAATATACTGTTTCAATTTCATAGAAATCCTTCATATACTTAAAGATAGTCATTAAGCCACTCCAGGTTTTCCTTCTGTAGCCTAAGAAACACTGACAGAAATCTTTCGGATATGATTTTTAGATTGTGTTGGAGGACTGATACTTCTTTTCTCAGTAAAACATGTGCTCGATGCTTTCAGAATTCTCTCATGTCTGTTGCTTTTCTGACCATGTGATTTTTATTTATTTATTTATTTATTTATTTATTATTGAGACTGAGTTTGTCTCTTGTTGACAGTCTTGAGTACAATAGCACGATCTTGGCTCACTGCAACCTCTGCCTCCCAGGTTCAGGCAATTCTCCTGCCTCAGCCTCCTGAGTAGCTGGAATGATAGACGTGTGCCACCATGCCTGGCTAATTTTTGTATTTTTAGTACAGAGGGTATTACCATGTTGGCCAGGCTGGTCTTGAACTCTTGACCTCAGGTGATTCGCCTGCCTGGGCCTCTCAAAGTGCTGGGATTACAGGCGTGAGCCACTGTACCTGGCTGATTTTGTTTGTTTTTGAACTAGGCATATACTTTGATCCTACTTTATAAATCTTATTTACAATGTTTAGCACTTACATACTCAAAACATATGGGCCTTAAACAATATACAACTTTACTCTAAATTAATCTGAGTTTCCACAGTAATTCAGAAGTGATCACTGACTGACTTTGGTCTTAGGACAGCAAACCCGGGTCTCTCAGGCTGGGTTTCCTCTTTCAGATGGTCACAATTGAGAGAATGGCCTATGTATAGAAGAGTGTTTTTGTGCAGACACTGCTCAAAAGCAGTTAGCATTAAGTGTGCATGTGTGATTAGTTCAAGCTAAACAAAGAAACAGTAAAAGCACAGCTTTAATCAAGTCCAGCTGAGAACAAAGTATTAGGGATTGCATGTGGAATAAGAGGAATTATACTGAAAAGCAATTTTCTTTGAGCTTCTCTGGCAACACAGAGGTATCTCACAGTTTTTGTTTTCAGTAAGAAAATATCATGCCATAAAATGACTAATACCTGCACATGGTATTTTTTAAGTTTTGTCAGTACATAATAGTTATACATATTTAGAGGGTACATGTGATATTTTGATACAAGTGTATAGTATATAATAATCAAATCTGAGTAATTGGGGTATCATTCACCTTAAATATTTATTATTTCTTTGTGTTGAGAATATTGTAAGTCTTCTCTTCCTAGTTATTTGGAAATATACAAAAAATTATTGTTAACCATAGTCACCCTATTGCACTACCGAACACCAGAGTTCTATTCATTGTATACAACTGTACTTTTTACCCATTAACCAACCTCTCTTCATTTCCTACCCTGACAAACCTTTCCAGCCTCTGGTAACCATCATTCTATTCACTAGCTTCATAGGATCAGTTTTTTAAATCTCCCACGTGTGAGTGGAAACATGAAATATTTTTCTTTCTGTGCTTGCCTTGTTTCACTTAACATAATGTCCACCAACTCTATCCACGTTGCTGCAAATGACAGGATTTCACTGGGAAGACCTCACAGTCGTGGGGGAAGGCAGAAGGCACATCTACATGGTGGCAGAGAAGAGGAGAGAATGAGAGCCAAATGAAAGGCATTTCCCCTCATAAAACCATCAGATCTTGTGAGACTACACCAGAACAGTATGGAGGGGAAACTGCCCCCATGATTCAATTATCTCCAACTTCCTCCCTCTTTCCCCTCCCCTCCTCCTCTTCGTCCCCGTCCTCCACCTTTCCTCTTCTTCTGACCATGAGGAACAGAGTGCCCAGCCTTCCCTTGGAGGAATCCTACTCTGTTACAATTCTGAAAGCCAAGAAGATCTTTATTACAGCCAATCTAAACTGCCTCACTTAATTCAATGCTATTTTATTGCATTCAATTCACCATGGAAAGAGAAAATATAGTAAGTTTCAATTTTATAGAAATTCTTCATACACTTGAAGATGGTGCATTTTCTTTTCTTTTCTTTCTTTCTTTTATGATTTTTGAGATGGAATCTCACTTTGTTGTCCTGCCTGGAGTGCAGTGGTGCAATCTTGGCTCACTGCAACCTCAGCCTCCCAGGTTCAAGTGATTCTTCTGCCTCAGCCTCCCGAGTAGCGAGGATTGCAGGAGTGCGCCACCATGCCCAGCTAATTTTTGTATTTTTGCTGTTTTGTATTTTTAGTTTCACTGAGTCCCTCTCAACAACAGGAGAGAATTATGGGAGCTACAATTCAAGATGAGATTTGGGTGGGGACAAAGACAAACCATATCCCTACATAAGAATTATTTAGTGGGTGTTAAGTCCTGAAAACAGAACCAGATATTTAATTATGTTCGAGATGTGGGAGGCTATTTATTTCATGTACCTTGCAATGGACATTGGCTACTTTTATGTGTCCACCATCTATATCAATATCTATTTATATCTATATATGAAAACTCCTTTTACTGAGAAAAACCATTCCATGAGATTTGGTTAGAGGGAACTTCCTCTCCTACTCTCATGCCCAACCACCATAAAGGGTTACACACTGATACTAGACTTGTCTAACTGAACACTGGATTCCCTTAGAACCAGTGATTGCTTCATGAGCAGACGTGTAAAGAAAGATGGGCATCTGGGGTATTAAAAATCCCCAATATACAAAGAAGCAAGAACTACTGTGTTAATAAATTCTGCTCCCTAACTGACATTTTTTGTTTTTCTTTTTTGTTTGGCTTGGCCAGTTTGATTTGAATTTCTATGGCATTTAAAAGTCCCAATTAATAGGATTCACTGGAAGCATGCAATTTTTTATACAAGGGCAACGAAATCTGAATTGGTAAATGATTTGGCTAAGTCGACACATACCTGGTTAACAGGGGAGCTGTGTTTGACATTGAGCTCTCTTAATATTTGTTCTTTGAGCTCCTGGGCACCTGGGCACCTGCAATGTGTCAGATGCTGGTAGCACAGTGGTAAGCCTCTCCTCATAAAAATTACAGCCAATTTCTCTTTACTCTGTGTCAGTATGAGAAATGTTTTGATGAAGTTGTGTATTTCTAAACAATTTAGTCTCCAAGACAGTATTTCTAAAAGTACAATTTTTTTATAATAAATTTAACTGCAAAGGATAAAGTGAAAGATTTTCCATGGAAGCATAACTAAAGTAGGAATATTAAGCCACTCTACTAGACTGAAACGAGTATATATTCATACTCGTTTCTGTCTAGTAGAAATAATTTTTGTTTGTGTGTTACTTGGTTCTTTATGAAGACTGCATACAAAAAAAACCAAAATTAATATTTTTTTCTTAACCATATTCACATAATAGTATGCAAGATATCTTTTGTTACAATGATGATTCTTAGAATGTTACCTTAAATCTTAAGTGGTATATAAATACTATCAGTGGAATGATTACCAAGAAATATGTAATTGCCAGTTGTTTGCATTGTTGTAAGGAATAGAAAAAACCTAAGATTCTCCTGCCTCAGCCTCCTGAGTAGCTGGGACTACAGGTGCATACCGCCATGCCCAGCTAATTTTTGTATTTTTAGTAGAGATGGGTTTCACCATGTTGGCTAGGATGGTCTCGAACTTTTGACCTCGTGATCTGCCCTCCTTGACCTCTCAAAGCACTGGGATTACAGACATGAACCACCATTCCTGGCCTATTTTACATTTTCTAGGATTATGATTATGTGTAAACAGAATCACACAATATATACTTACTTGATTTGGCTTCACTCACTAAATCTCAGTGAATTATTCTGAGATTCATTCACATTAGCCCATCCACATAGAAGAAGTTCATTCCAGTTTATTGGTGAGCAGTAATTCATTTTATATACAGTATTGGATATACCACAATTTGTTTATACATTAACCTGTTCATGGACATTTAAATTCTTTAACATTTTGGACTATTACAAACAAAGCTTTTATGAATTTTGTGCACAAATCCTTACTAAATATTTGTTTCAATTTTTTCACATCCTTGGCCACATTTGGTACAGTAATATTGTTAAATTTGAGTAATCTTAATAGGTGTGTAGTTGCATCCAATTATAATTTTAATATGCATTTTAGTGACTAATGAGGTTGAACATATTTTCATGTACTTAATGGCTATCCATATTTTTAGTAAAGTGACTGTTAAGTCTTGCATAATTTTTTATTGTGTTGTTTAGTTTTAAATATTCTTTATATGTTCTTTATCAGATACATGGTTTGCAAATGTTTTTGACTTGCCTTTTGATTCCTTTAATAGTGTCTTCCTCAAGCAAAAGTTTTACATTTTTGTGAAGTTCAGCTTATCACTTTTTAAAAATAAGATTATGCTTTTACTATACTATCTAAGAAAGTTTTGCCTAACCCTAGATCACAGAGATTTTTTTCCAATGTTGTCTTCTAGATGTTTTCTCATTTTAGAATTAACAAATAAAATCTACTTGAGTTAATTTTTGTATATAGTATAAAGCATTCATCAAAGTTCATTTCTTTTGGCCTATGTATAGTCAATTGTTACAGCATACTTTGTTGGAAGCATTATCCTTTTCCACAGAAATTAATATATCTTTGTAAAAAATCGATTGTAATATATAAATTTAGGGGAAGATAATTATTTGCTTTTTGGGAAAAACTTACAAAAAAAGGTTGGCTCTTTTGTTTGAAAATAAGTGTATTTAATAATGAAAGTTATATAAGAAAATGCAGAAAACACCTACAAAAATAAAATCAGCCATAATAATACTGACCAGAGATGATCAATGGTTTTCGAGTGCACAGTTTATCCCTCTACCTTTTTAATAATGGAATCAAAGTAAGTTATTTTGAAATCTGCTTAACATATTATATCACAAATGAGATTTTGTATTATTAATATATTATGTAATTTTTAACAAAAACATAGTTGTATCCACAAAATTCAGAAACATATAGAATGTATTCTTGCATATTAATCAAATTCAGAAGATTATTATTCAAAGAAATTTAAAACTGAGTGATAATTAAATTGAAACTTTTCTTCAAATTATTTAAAATTATTTAAAACTTTTCTTCATATTATTTAAATTAACTTGTGACTATTTTTCTTTTGGTATATTTCAGCATTTTTAGGGTTTCTATGCTAGTAATTTCCCTAAATTTATCATTACTCTTTCTTATGTGCAGAAGAGAAGAATAACTTTGGGATTGAGTTTTTTTTTATTACAGTGGAGATTTTGATGTTAACAAATATTTAAAATTCAAGATCTAGTCATTTTATAAGGAGACAGGAGATAAAAATTAGGAAGTATAAATGAAAATCTTTTGCCTAAAGTTCCTGGATCCTGATTCCCATAGTCACTCAGAATAATGTTGCTGGAACCTATCCAACATTATACAAACTTTCAGGCTTATTGAAATGGAGACAAATAATATATTTTGAAAACGGCATGAAATTCATCCATAAATAACAAAATTAAGCCTTTGAAGATGGAGAGAACTTTCTATAAGATTCAAATCAGTTCCATGAATGATTCAATAAAGCTGACAGCATTCCAGCCATCCAAAACCACCCAGACAGACTGGAAACATGTTAATCATCTTGTATAAAGATGTGACCCAAGAGAAATGAAGCTGTATTAATTTGGTTTGTTGTTATGGAAAGTACTAGCCAAGTTTTATAACTAATTTTTCCACTTTCACAGTGGAAGAAAATGAAGTAAAGAGGGTATACGTCAGTTCTGCCAGGTCAGTTATAAGAGGCATTTTAACACCATTTTTCCCCTCCCCTCCCCTCCACTCCCTTCCCCTCTTTTTTTTTTTTTTTGTTGGAGTCACAATGTGTTGCCCAGACTGGAGTGCAGTGATGTGATCACAGCTCACTGCAATCTCTGTCACCTGGGTCCAAGTGATGCTCCTGCCTCAGCCTCCTGAGTGGCTGGGATTACAGGTTCATGCCACCACGCCCTGCTTATGTTTTCATTTTTATTTTTGTATTTTTAATAGAGACAGGGTTTCACTGTGTTGGCAAGGCTGGTATAGAACTCTTGACCTCAAAGGATCTGCCCACCTCAGCCTCCCAAAGTGTTGAGATTACAGATGTGAGCCACCAAGCTCAGCTAACACCATTTTCCAAGAGCAAAATGCCAACAGAGGATGCTAGATGAGGCCCTACGCACAGGATTTTGTAATTAGGGAACTGGGGCATCCAGATGAGATTTGATCAAGCTGAAAATTATTAAGTGTTGACCAAATTAGAAATAAATATGTGTATTCTCCAGTGAAAAACTACAATCTTAGGAATCATGCTAATGAATTTTTGGATGAGCTACTTCTGCTGATATTGAGCACATTCCCTGCCCTTTAAAATCCTCACTGTAGCTCATAGTCTGAAGCCCCAAAACTACATTTCCCATACTCCCTTGATGCAGGATTTAAATTCAATTCCAGCAAAGGATCCGTGATGAGAGATTTGAATGATAGAATTGAATGATAGAATTGAAGCAGTGTCTTCTGGGTCAGCTCCTGCAAATCACCTGCTTTACTGCTGTAGACAACTGAGAGCTTCAAGGACATCTTCCTTAATTCCCATGCTTTCTGATTTTCTAAAAGGTCAGCAGTGGCATTTTCTGACCTTTCTTCTTCCAGTCCTATTAACAGCTTTTTAAGTATCCAATTCTCTTTCTTAAATCCCTTTCTGCTAAAACAAGCAGAGTGGTTTCTGTTTTCCTGCCAAGGTGTGACAGATAGAACATTTAAATGCTAAGATTACTTGATCGAATTCTTAGTGTCCACATATGGTATACACACTGAAAATTTCATATAAGGCAGATATTTTCTATAACTTTGTTTCTTGTATTTAAGGTTGACAGGAAGCATGAGCAGTGGCATGGTTCTAGCTGTTCCATAACACAAAATTTTGTTTTCAATGTATATTTAGAGGGTACAAGTGCAGGTTTCTTATATGCATGTATTGCATAGTGGTGAAGGCTGAGCTTGTAGTGTACCCAACATCTGAATAGTAAACATTATATCCAGCCAACAGTGTATAAGCTTCCCTTTTCTCCACAACCTCACCAGCATCTGTTGTTGTTTTTTTTTTTTTGTCTTTTTAATAATAGCCTTGCCCACTTTTAATGGGGGTATTTGCTTTTTCTTGTTTAGATTTTAGCTACTTATAGATTCTGGATATTGGCTCTTTGTTGGATGCAGAGTTTACAAATATTTTTTTCCCATTCTGTAGGTTGTCTGTTTACCCTGTTGATTGTTTCTTTTTTTAGTTTAAGTCATATTTGTCTATTTTTGTTTTTCTAGTACTTACTTTTGAGGACTTGGTGATAAATCCTTTCCCTAAACCAGTTCAGAACAATTTTTGCTAAGTTTTATTCTGGAACTTTCATAGTTTCATATCTTACATTTAGATCTTTAATTCATCTTGAGTTCATTTTTGTATATGGTGAGAAGTATGGGTCCAGGCTTATTATTCTGCATATGGCTATCCAGTTCTCCTAGCCCTAATTGAATAAAGTGTCATTTCTCCAGTGTATGTTTTTGTTGACTAATTTTGTCAGAGATCAGTTTGTTGTATGTGTGTGGCTTTATATCTGGATTCTGCTGGATTCTGTGTTTATTTTTAGAACAATACCATGCGGTTTTGGTTATTATAGCCTGGTGATATAGTTCGAGTAATTTGAAGTCAGCTAATGTGATGCCTCCAACTTTTTCTTTTTTTGCTTAGAATTTCTTTGGCTGTTCAGATTCTTTTTTGGTTCCATGTGAATTTTAGGATTTTTTTAAAAAGTCTGTGGAAAAATGACATTGGCAATTTGATAAGGGTTACGTTGAATCTGTAAATTGCTTTTGGACAGTATGATCATTTTAACAATGTTGATTCTTTCAGCCCGTGAGCATGGGATGTTTCTGTCATCTCTGATTTCTTTCATCAGTATTTTATAGTTCTTCTTGTAGAGGTCTTTTACCTCTTTGGTTAAATATTCCTAGGGTTAAATTTTTTTGGTAGCTGTTGTGAAAAGGATTGCCTTCTTGATTTGGTTCTTAGCTAGATTGTTATTGGTGTGTAGAAATACTACTGATTTCTGTATATTAATTTTGGATCCTGAAACTTCACTGAAACCATTTATCAAATCTAAGAGTTTTTTAGTAGAGTCTTTAGGTTTTTGTAGATATAAGATCATGTCATCAGCAAACTGGGATAAATCAACTTTTTCTTTTCCAAGTTGGGTACCTTTTTTTATTCTCTTTTGTCTAATAGCTTTGGTGAGAACTTCTAGTACCATGTTGAATAAAAGGGTTGAAAGTAAGCATTCTTGTTCCGGTTTTTAGAGAGAATGCTTGCGGCTTTTCTCCATTAAGTATAAAGTTGGTTGAATAACAATATTTTAGTAGGAGTGTTGGAAAAGTACATTTCACATGAAGACAAAATACTGTGTTAACGTTATCTGGAATAGTTTTCTAGATTATTTGATTACTTAAGATAATTATCTGGTATAATTATCTGGACTATCTGGATTTTCTGGGGGTTACAAGGAGAGAAAATTTAATCTAGGACTTACAGTTCTTTCTTTTAGGTCAAGACAAGATTGTTTCAGAAAAAATTCTCATAGCAGCAATCTAGAGACCAGAAAAAGATCCAATGAGATAAAACATCCTGCCACAAAATGTTATGAATGGCCAACTTTTTCTTCTGAATCAGTAAACAACAATAGAGAACACAGATAATTTTTTTTTTTTTTTTTTACAGAAGGAACAATTTTAATCAGTGCCTTGGTTGACCCCTCATCAATACTTCATTAAGAGGACTAACTTTAAAAGAAATGTTTAGGACTTCTAACTCTGACAGTCAAACTTTGTTGCAGGGAAACCATTTAGGGAAATAAAACTATACATTTTGTAGGTCACACATTTCATTCACAATTTTAGTAGCTTTATTGAGCCTCCTAGGGGAAAAGGCACATCCTTGAAACTTGGATTGTCTCCATTATTGAATAAAATATTGGCATTGAGGAAAACATGCCACTTTGCAGCTATTAAAATATTAATAACTGAAATGATTTGAGAGTAGGAACACAAAGGCTGCTAATTTGATCTTTTATCTATAAATTCTGTGATGAGCTGAATTGCAAGATTTCTGTTGTTGCCTGTTAGCACCCATTTATCATTACACATGTCTGATATTTAAGATAAAAACTACAAAACATTATTTGGAAACATGAAGCCAGTCCAACAAGCTGAGGGTTAATGAATGCAAAAGCTTGCCATGTCCTGGATGTAAAAAAATATATATTTTTAATGGCTAATTCATCTCATGTTAATGTCTACATTTTCTATAATATGAATTTAAATGAGACATTTGTTTCTCTTTAACCTTTCAAAACTTATTCTAAGCTTCATGTGAAAAAATAAGGACAACATAGCCAAAACATTTTGAAAAAGATGTGATGATTACCAGTTAGATGTTACCAAAGACTGAAAAGTATTGTAAGGAGTAGGATGGCATAGCAAGCACGGCTTAAATCAGTCATGCCACATTCATGAAAGAGAATACACCACAGCCACAAGAAAATTAGGGACACACAGTGAACAGAAAAATGTTGGTGATACATTGTTAATGTGGAAAAAAAATCCCTGTAGACCAAAGTGTTTCACATGGTTATATTTGTGTAAAAACTGCATGGGCATCTATAGGCATATATGCAAATGCATTCATTAGCATGGAAAAACTTGCAACACACCAAACCTCTGTTTTTTTGTTTTAATTGTACTTTAAGTTCTGGGATACATGTGCAGATCTTGCAGGATTGTTGCATAGGTACACACATGCCATGGTGGTTTGCTGTCTCCATCCCCTGGTCACCTACATCAGCCATTTCTCCCAGTGTTATCCTTCCCCAACCTCCCCGCCCCCACTGTCCCTCCCCTGGCCCCCCGCTCCCCAACATACCCCTGTGGCAACACACCAAACTTCTAATGTGGTCATATTTAAAACATAGTGGGAGCTAAGGTAGATGCTTGCTTCCTATTTCATGTATGTGGGTCTATGTGTGTTGAAGCACACGTGTGATATTTAAAGTGATGAGTTTATTGGTAATTTTCAAATTTTTGGTATTTTCAGTATCATTCAAATTTAAATACAAAGAAATCTGTCATATACCACTTCTGTTAGTACACACACATACCTATACATTTAGGCAAGGAAGAAACTTTGGTATTCTCTCAAGGGAACTGGATTAATCAGGAGACAGGTCTTTATAAAATAAGGCCTCCTGTCTTATGTGGTCTCTTCACATGAGCTCACTTCCCCTTTTTCTCTTTCTGCTTTCAAGGAGAGGAATCTGTGACAAGCTGGCATTGATGTGGGCAGGAACCAGAGGGAGAACAATCTAAGAGAGCTGATTCCCATCAGAAAGAGAATCTGCTACAGTCCTCATCTTGAGAATCTGTAATCTCTAATCCTCATGTTAGACTCAGTGACATGTAACTGAAATAGAGGTCTTGGAGCAGCCAAGCCTTTGCCATGGTGGGCTCATTAAAATCAATGCCATGTTTATTTAGAGAAGAGTACCAGGTCATACAGAATGTTCTCCCTTGCAAACAGGGTTGAGAAGGAGAAGGAGCTGTCTAATAAAATTTCTCATTTCTCTCCTCTTTCTCACTTACTTTGATTTCTACTTCACTCTATGTGAAAAAGAGGTATTTTCCCTTCTAGTAACTGAGGTCAAGATGCTCTGGGTTTTATTGAACAAAATGGTTTAGTTGGTAAACATTGATAGGTTGTCCAGAAATTGTCAGTCCTGATCTCCTCATTTCAACAAAGACCTTGATCATAAGGCTGCTTTATACATGAGGTGTGTAAAACACCTGCTATTGTACTTGGAAGAGAGCATGCTCAATAGGCGACAGTTGTTAAGTAGTAGTAGTAATAGCCTGAGATTATTCCAATTAGTGTATAGTGAATAATCAATACTAATGAATGAAGTACCTGCCAGTCATAATTGCATAAGTGGACTTTCACCTGCTTGAAAGGGTGTGTTGCATCAGATACTCATTGGTCTACACCATTATCGACAAGGCGAATGTATCCACCTTGGTGGCCTTAGAATGACAGGATGCCCACTTCTTCCCTCCTGAGCCTGAGGATAAGCAGTCCCTGAAGCACATTATTAAATGCAGGTTTTGTTAGAAGGAGGACGAGAGGAATGGCTACTAGACAAGCAACCGACAGTGTCTGTTGCAATCCTCAGCTTTCCCACTTTTTTGTCTGCCACTTCTGAGCAAATCCCATAACCATATGCTTGTGAATTTAGTAGACGTGTGATGAAGTGAGCTTAAGAGTTTCCATATGGAAGTCTTTTCTCTTCTGTATACCTCATGCAATTTTACGCTTTCAGACTTTCAGACGTGTTGCTGCCTTTGTTTATCATTCCTTTACGTTTCTCATCTTATTCAGTCTTCAGGATTTAGCCAAAGTATCCTTTCATTTATTTATTTAATCAACCTAAATCTGACAAATATCTATTGTCTATAATATGTTAGGCACAGAAGAATTATAGGCACAACCTCTGATGGAGAAAATGGAGACATAAATCAACAATTAAAGCACAGTATAGAAAATGCTAATATGGAGGTATACATCTTAGTTCCTAGTCACCAACTCCACCTGAGATAGGAAGATAAACCTGTTGGAAGAGGAAGGCTTAAATGGCATCTGGAAGGATGCGAAGGAGTCACTAAGGCAGGCAGGAATAATCGTCCTGCCTATGTTCAATGTACAGGATTCTGAGGGAGTATGTGTGATGGTTAATTTCATGTGTCAGCATGACTGGGCTAAAGGATGGGGATAGCTGGTAAAATATTATTTCTAGGTATGTTAGTAAGAGTTTTTCTGGAAGTGATTAGCATTTGCATCAGTAGATTAATAAAGATCTTCCCTCTCCAGTGAGGGTGAACATTATCCGATCTCTTGGGCCCAAATAGAACAAAAAGGTCGAAGAAGGGCAAATTAGTTCTTTGAGCTGGGACACGTATCTCCTGACTTTGAATGTCAGTCCTTCTGGTTCCAGGGCCTTTTCCATTCAAACTGGGAGTTATGCATTTGGCTTCTCAGGCTTTGGACTCAGACTGAATTACACCATCACCTTTCCTGGTTTTCCAGTTTGCAGCAGTGTGTCGTAGGAGTTCCCTGTCTCCAAAATCATGCTGCTTTTATTGTAGCTGATTCCCAAGCTGTGCTTGGAATCCCCAAACCCCCCATGAAGTCCCTAGGCCCCATTTAGATGGGAAAACTTATCCCTAGATGTTTCCAGTCAGCACTTTGTCTCAACTAATGTGCCTCTGCTGATTGCTTCATGCGCATAGCTGCTTAAGGGAGTGTCAAAAATCTACATGTAGATTTTTGAAAACAGTGGTGGGAGAACTCTCACTATGGAACTGCTTTAAATAGTCTTCCACCTTGCCTTTAGTAAAAGTAAAATTTAAACTTAGAAAAGTCATGAGTCATTTAATGATAGGGAAACATTCTGATAAATGTCAGGCGATTTTATTGCAGTGTGAACATCATAGATTGTACTCACAGAAAACTAGATAGTACAGCCTACTACACACCCACCCTACATGGTACAGCCTGTTGCTCCTAGGCTGCAAACCTGTGTATGTGTACCCTGTCACTGTTCTGAATGTTGTGAGTAATTGTAACACAATGGTATGTATGTATCTAGACATAAATAAGGTACAGTAAAAATACAATATGAAATGTAAAAAAAAAAGTATACATTTATATAGGGCACTTACTGTGAAGGGAGCTTGCTGGATTGGAAGTTGCTCTGGGTGAGTCAGTGAGTGAGTGGTGAGTCAATGTAAAGGCCTAGGACATTGCTGTGCTTTACTGTAGACTTCGTAAATACTATACACATTTGTAGCCAATGTGTATACACCAATACTATATACATTGGCTACAAATGTGTATAGTATTTACAAAGTCTACAGTAAAGCACAGCAATGTCTAAATGTATGCAAAATATTTTTTCTTTCTTCAATAATAAATTAGTCTTAACTTACTGTAATGTTTTTACTTTATAAACTTTAAAATTTTTAACTTTTTGACTATTTTGTAACAACATTTAGCTTAAAAACACAAATACATTGTGTAACTATACAAAAATATTTTCTTTATATTCTTTTTTTTTTTCTTTTTTGAGATGGAGTTTTGTTCTTGTTGCTCAGGCTGGAGTGCAATGGTGCTATCTCGGCTCACCACAACCTCTGCCTGCCGGGTTCAAGTGATTCTCCTACCTCAGCCTCCCCAGTAGCTGGGATTACAGGCATGCACCACCATGCCTGGCTAATTTTGTGTATTTTTAGTAGAGATGGAATTTCTCTATGTTGGTCAGGCTGGTCTCAAACTCCCGACCTCAAGTAATCTGCCTGTCTTGGCCTCTTAAAGTATTGGTATTACAGGCATGGGCCACTGCATCTGGCCTTTTCTTTATATTCTTATTTCATGAGGCTTTTTCTGTGTTTTAAATTTATTTTTAACTTTTTAAACTTATTTGGTAAAAACTTAAACACATTAGGCCTACACAGGGTCAAGGTCATCAATATCGCTGTCTTCTAGCTCCACATGGTACCCCACTGGAGGGGCTTCATGGGCAATAACACGCATGGAGCTGTCATCTCCTATGATAACAATGCCTTCTTCTATAATACCTCCTGGAGGACCTACCTGAAGCTGTCTGACAGTTAATTTTTTTAAATTTTATAGCTAGAAGGGGTACACTCTAGAAGAACAGTCAAAGTATAGTATGTCAATCAGTAACATAGTAATTTATTATCATTATCAACTATTGCTATTCTTTATTGTCTATGGGAGATTTGGTTCTAGAACCTCCCTAAGATACCAAAATCCATGAATGTTCAGGTCCCTGATGTAAAATGTCATAGTATTTGCCCATAGCCTATACACATCCTCCCATACACTTTAAATCATTTCTAGATTACTTATGACCCCTAATACAATGCAAATACAGTCATATGGAATGGTTTTCCCACCCACATTTCAGGTTAGTTGTAATCCCCAATGTTGGAGGTGGCACCTGGTGGGAGGTGATTGGATTATGGGTGTAGATTTCTCATTAATGGTTTAGTACCATCTTGTTGGTACTATCCTCATGATAGTGAATGAGTTTCCATGAGATCTGGTTATTGAAAAGTTGTGATGCTTCCCCTCTCTCTCTCCCTTCTGCTTTCACCAGGTGACATGACTGCTCCCACTTCACCTTCAGCTATGATTGCAAGTTTCCTGAAGCCTCCTCAGAAGCTGGGCAGATGCTAGCATTATGCTTCCTGTACAGCCTGCAGAACTGTGAGTTCATTTAACCCCTCTTCTTTACAAATTATTCGGTCTCAGGTGCTTATAGCAATGGAAGATTGGACTAATACAGACAGTAATATCTAGTACTATGTAAATAGTTGCTATAACTGTATTATTTAAGAAGAATGACAAGAAACCAATCTATACGTGTTCAATACAGATGCAATTTTTAAAAAATATTTTTGATCCACTGTTGGTTGAATCTATGGATGCAGAACTCACAGATATGGAGGGCCTACTTCATATGTGTTTTATATGATACACTTTATGCAGCTGGCAGTGCCACATTTTGTTTGTTTGTATTGTTGGGTTTAACAGCAGTGTCATGACAAACAGGTGAGTAATGTACTGTGCTATGACATTATCATGGCTCCAGTGTCGCTAGGCAATCGAAATTTTTTATCCCCGTTATAATCTAATGGGACCACTGTCATATGTGTTTGCCATTGACCTAAATGTTATGTGGCACGTGACTGTATTCAATTATAATAGCTTTTTGGACATTTATTGTTTCTGACTTTGGACTTAGTATTTTACTTCTTCCCCTTACATTGTGTACTTTAAAAATATTTTTAATAGTTTTTTTTTCATCTATATCTTCTATTGTGAGGTGTGTTTTATAATTTTTGGAAGTAGGTTGGGTCTAAAATTAGAAATAATTAATAAAAATTAAATGGTATAAAGTTAGCTTAAGGTTTAAGTTAACATGAGCCATTTAAAAGAGATTTTAAAAATTTGTATAAGTGCCATAATGGAACTCCAGTTACATGTCATTACCCTACATATCAAGCAGAAATAAATCATTATTAATTATTGAAATTTTAATGATTTTAATGGTGAATATAAAAATGGGAGGAAACACAGTAATTTGTATGAATTATTTGATCACTCATCCTTGAAAAAGAGACAATTATATTTTCAAATGCAAGTCAGAAGCAAAGCAGAGAATATCTTATTTACGCTTATTTAACAAATATATATAAGTATTTTTAGTCATAATCTAAAGTGTAAAGTATTAAATGGAAATTAAATGACCAAATCTCTTCCTGAGAGATGAATGGTATAATTGTACTGTTTACATGAGTATAACTTTTTATAAACAGACGAATAGGAAGATAGACTTTTATTGCATGTGGAAGTCATTAAACACAATCAATTATCAATAAGCACAAGCTTAGGTGATGATTAGGTTTCAAAAATTCACCCAGAATGACATATTTCATTGTCCAGCGTTTCTTTATCTATGCTATATTTTGTTGGAACTTGGTCATGCCTGTTGCATGATAATGCATAGTGTTATACCAGTTTATGAAAATCTATGTAATTAAACCTCTAATTCATCAATGGCAATATAAAATTTGCCTTAGATCAAAGTCTACACTTTGTATATCTGTAGGTTTAGGTTCTATTTTTTTGTGACAAGAGCCGACTGTAAGGTAAATAAATGTCTTACTCTTCAAAGTTGTAACCTTGTTTTTAGTCATTTATAGACTCTTATCTGAACCAGTAACTTTATGAGGAAACATCCCAAGAATTTTAATGAGAGACATTGTTTCATCTGCCTTTAGGCTGACTTCAGGTGCCATTATTTTATTATGAAACTAAACTTTGTAAAAAGATATGTCAAAATATTCATGTATCAGAACTTTCACAGAATTTGAAAGCTTCAGTAAAATAATTTGATTGGATAACGTTGGAGTCAAGAGTGACTTCTAATAGCAAAAAAGTCTTCAGGAGAATTACGCTGTAGAATAGTGGAAACCCGTGAGAATATTTTGTCAGTTGTGTGTTAGATGCTTACCACCTTCATGCATCTCCTTGGGTAACCCAATCAAACCTTCTAAATGTCTTTGATCATTTGCAATATTAATAAAGTATACTATTATTAATATCCCTTGGGCCCAAACTTTCTGTGATTCAATGAAGCAAAACAAGAATAAGCAAAGTGCCAATTTTTATTCCAGCGAATACAGCCTTAAGCCATTCATGTGAACACATTCATCTTATGTCACATAGAAAACATAAAACATAGGAGGAAACCTTTAGGACCATTTCAAATTGAGGTTTGTAAAGTAGCCCAATAGTAAGTTTAAAAGCACTTCCATTTGAAAAATCAAAATAAACAAAAACATAAACATAATACAAGGAAAATTTAAGTTTAATGATATTGCCACACAGGAAAGGCCTTATTCATCCCAGGCCTAAGAACCTAAATTATTTTTTCAAACTAAGACAGGGTGTATCTGGTTTTTCATGGAGGAATCACATCTCAATGCAAATAGAAAGACTTTCCCATATGATCCACAGCAAAGTAAGAGGCTGGTAGGTGTAGTCATATTTCTTAAACTTTTATTCAGTTCCTTTTCCTCTCAATTTTCTTTTAAAAAATGTATTCTTAAATCATTTTAAATGTTGAAAGATAAGAGAAGCAAAAGATCTTTCAAAAAGATCAAGTGGCTAATTGTTTAGAACTATCAAGTTGCTATGTGATAGTCCTGATAAATGGAGTAAAAATAGAACTTGGCTGCTTCTCAGTTTCTGAAAGACAAAAACAACTGTAGTGTAATTTATCATTGCCTTTTAATATATATCTCAGATTTTTAAAATTTCAATTTAATTTCTCCCTTTGCACAAAAATCTATTTTACTTCCTCAGTGAAACGGTTTAAGCAATTTGACTGTTTTCTGCTATAGTGTGCATCAGAAAGGTTTACAATGCAGTCATCAAAAATATGTTGGAAATGAAGAAAATAATCTTATAACTTAAATTCAGAGTATCTTTGTTAGTGCTAATACAGACCAAGTTAAAATTGTTAATTGATGTTTGATAGATTACAGCCCAAGGACATTGTCATAAGAGACTTTTGCTTTTTTTTCTCTGATGTCAACACAGTGTGTCAAAAATGCTTCCAAGATTAAAATGTTTTAGTTTCTTAGCAAACATTTGTAACAATTTTAATCCTCTCTTATGGAGAGCAATTACTAATTAAAATGCAATGAGTAACAAACCATTGCACAGCTGGTTGCCATCTCAGAGAGTTAGTCAAGCAGCCATTTCATTTACAATATGACATGAATGGTCAAAAGTCAGATTGTTGACAGTCAGATCATATGCTGTGGGCTTAGATTCGGCTTGTCATTTCTAAGACTCTCCCGGGAAGTTGCATGTAAGATAGTTTCTGCTTAACGTTAGAAAGAAAATTTTGTTCTTTGTGTTTAACTTAAGAAAAAGAGGTAATTTATTTGTGGAAAATTATAATGATAACTGTTTAGGTTATTTTAAATACTTACATATGTACACACACCATGTAGGTCCTTTGTGTGTGTGTGTGGGGGGGGGCAATTTATTATATTAAATTATAGATAATTACTGTACTATACAAATTATTTTCTCCCTTGCTCACACATCTATTTAGCACTATTTATCTCTATTGGTAAAAATCTCATATTGCCAAAAAGATGACATTTGAGATAAAGTACGTGAAAATGTTTGGTAAAATGCTTAATGCAGCTAAGTTTTCACATTTTCATGGAACTATTTTCGAAGGTTTTATGTCTGTTTTGGTCTTTTCTTTTTCTCCTTTTTCTAAAACTATGACATGAGTTGCTACTGGTGGAAAATGCTGGCATTATATCACACATACCATTCAGCAATGTGCCATTGTCAAATTGCAAAATCCTGAAACCTACTGTGACGGCCTTCCAAATCATATCCTTGATTTTAGGGACCATGATAAGTAAAAATGAGAAAGCAGGCAGGCTGACATTGAGAACAAGGGAACTATAAAAAAAAAAAAAACCAAAACAGAAAAATGAGGAGATAATAATTCAGAGACGGGGCAAAAGAAAATAATGTATTTTAGGAGATGTTCACAATGATCCTACATCATTATGGTTCCCTGAGTGAGAATGGCATTCAGAACTGCCTTCTGAATGTTTCTCATTTTTTAAAGTGTAACTTAAGAATCCTCTCCTTCCTGAAGCTGGGATTTCCCCAAAAGTATGATTTATCCCAATACTTAATCCTGATGCCAAGCTGTCCATTGACAAGAATTACTTCATTTCAGCGAAGGTACATTTCTTATTAAAGCTGAGAAAAGCATTATGAAAATTTGTTCTGCAATGCTTTAGAAATATGTTGGCTATCTAATTTGGTTTGGCTTTAAACTTTTCTGATGAGATTCTGCAAAACGGGCCATTACTTTCAAAGAAGAAAATCCTTATTAAAGTTAAAGCAAGAGAAAGTCAACATAAGTTGTCACATGCAATACTCAGCTAAATATGAGAAGGTAAATATCCTAACTGTGAGTTTCTGGAGTAGCAAAGGAAAGGAGATTGCATCATGACCACTTACGAAGATGCTTAAGCATGCTGGTAACACAATTTAAGAACATAACTACCATTTGCACAGAATGATATAGTTTAATACATGCACTTAAAATAGAAGAGATCAGGTAGCTTTATGAAATTCCATTTGGTACTGATTAAATTTCAATTATATTGTTTAGAAAAAGTACTAGTTTTCTTTTCTACAACTCAAAGGTTACTTATTGTTTAAATTTTTCCAAAAGTTCCAAATAAGTAAAGATAGAATAAGCCTCATTAGTCTCCTGTTCTGAAAACTGCTGGCATTTCCTGATACTGCCACTGCCATTAGACCTATAATTAGGATTTCTATTCTGGGCGGTTTTCCAAGTACAGCTCTAAAATAAGGCTAGTTTGTGGGCATTCTGAACAAATGCCAGCCACTAAACCCCAGTGGAAGGTAAGGGGCTGCTTTGGCTAATTGGATTGTATACACATTTGCTGTCAAGTTTTCTCTTTTTCCTGGTTCCAAACTTATTGATGAGAATATTGATTATTTTACAATGATGTTGAGTCAGAGAACTAAAAGTGGCCTTGGAAAAATATTTATGGCTGACTTCTTTTCATCTTCAAATCTTCAGGCAGGTTGATGGGCAGGTCAAAAGAGAAATGAAGAAAAAAAGAAAAGAAGCATAGGAAAAAGAAAGGGAAGGTAAAAAAGAAAGAGAGAGAGATCTCTGATCACAACATCTAATAATGACTCATTTGGTTCTCAGTGGAACTAAAACCAGATTTTAGAGTTTGTAAGTCTGAATTGAAGGGTGAGAAGAAGAGAATAAATTATTAAAGTTAACAATGTAGGAAGAAAATACTTTGTTTCAGGTCTGTTAAAATAAGCAAATATTATGTAACAGCTCCTTGCCGATGTATTTTACAAAACAAAGGAGACTAAAATCCTGGGCAAATGTGAGACTATGGAGAAGAAAGCAATCAAAAACAGTGTTCTTTATTGGGATGTTATGTTTTACTGCATGTATTACTAGATTTCTGCAGACAGAATAAAGCTGGCTTTATATTAGAGCCATAAGCCCTTCAACTTTTGATGGTTTCCAGCAGTATATTTCATCAAATGCACTCTCAGACATTTACACAAGTTTGGCATTTACTTCTATCCTTAAAATACAAGTCAAGGTTGTCATTTAGGTCTTTTAACACGAGAAAAGCTATCAATTGCTTTATAAGACAAAATGTCAAAGGGATACTGCATTGCCCAGTGGGCTGTATATTTAACCATATTTATTTTTTAATAAAAATGTAATATAAATTTACATGTATAAACTTGTGTAAATGTATACATGTAGTTTATTTTAAAAGATTTTATAATTAGTAAGAATATATCAAATTTGCTAAAAATAATTATAAAATCTCTGGCCCTCATTCTTTCCCATATTAACCTCATCTTCTTTTGACTAAGTTTCCTTCTATCTGGACCATCTTAGGCTGCTCTTCTTTGCAGTCAATAGAGATCTCTTGTCTTCTCAAATACCATTAGTACTCCTCTGACTTTTGTTCTTTAGGTGTCCCCTCTCCACCTGTGTACTGTTTCTATCCCATCCATAGGATCTTCCTGTACAGCTTACCAATTAGCTCTAATAATTCATACCTTTTTAAAAAGAGAGGGAAAAAAGAACATTTTTTGCTCACATCTCTTTCCAGCCCTACTTTTTCTCTTCCTCTGTGTAGCCAAAATTCTCATCACCTGCTATACCGCTATAGTGTTTCTACTTTCTTATCTGCCTCCCCCCTCCCTTTTTTTTTTTGAGAAAGAGTTTCACTCTTGTTGCCAAGGCTGGAGTACAATGGCACAATCTCAGCTCACTGAACCCTCTACCTCCCAGGTTCAAGCAATTCTCCTGTCTCAGCCTCTTGAGTAGCTGGGATTACAGGTATGTGCCACCACACCTGGATAATTTTGTATTTTTAGTAGAGACAGGTTTCACCATGTTGGTCAGGCTGGTCTCGAACTTATGACTTCAGGTGATCTGCCTTCCTCTGCCTCCCAAAGTGCTGGGATTACAGGCGTGAGCCACTGCACCTGGTGGCCTCTCCCTCTTTAACTCACATCAGTTGGGATTCACCCCTTACTTTTCCCAAAAAAACACCTTTTGCTAAAATCACAGAAGTCTAGCCAAAAAGCAATGGGTCTTTTAGTTGTTAGCTTAACAAGCTTATCCTTTTTGTGTGTGGTCTAAACACCACACTTTCTAATCGAGGGTTGTTTTCTATCCTCTGAACTGCTCTCCTCCCCAGTTCTACAACAATTGCTTCCTACTCTAAGCTATGTTTAAATGTTGGAATTCTATAGTCTGGCTTCAGACTATCCTCAGTTTTCTTTCTAGTCTTTCTCACTAGATGATTGCATCTATTTCCCTGATGTTTAATACCATTTAGATGGCAATGACTCTAAGCTGGGTGCAGTGGCTCATGCCTATAATCTCAGCACTTTGGGAGGTGGAGGTGGGCAGAACATGAAGTCAGGAGTTCAAGACTAGCCTGGCCAATATGGTGAAACCCCATCTCTACTAAAAATACAAAAATTAGCTGGGTGTGGTAGCATGTGCCTGTAGTCCCACCTACTCAGGAGGCTGAGGCGGGAGAATCACTTGAACCCAGGAGATGGAGGTTGCAGTGAGCCAAGATCACACCATTGCACTCCAGCCTGGGCAGCAGAGGGAGACTCCATCTCCAAAAAAAAAAAAAAAAGGCAGTGACTTAGATTTATACTACCAAGACTCTTTTTGTAGTCAACTTCTCATTGACATCTGATGGATCTCAAAAAGGCAACTTAAAATCTTTAACATATTCAAAACTAACTCTCAGTCTTTAAGCCAAACCTAACCTTACTCTGTCTGGTCTTTCTGTTGTAAGCAATCATTAAACTTAAGTCAGAGTTAGTTGAATTACTTGAGTCGGAGAAGTGGATGGGATCTTTGAGATCTCCCTTTGCCTCTCTTGCTGTATTAAATTTCAAAATGAGTCCTGCCACTGCTTCCTCAAAAACATACCTGGAATCTGCCTATGTTGTTCTACTACAACTGCTACCACTTTATTTGGAGTTAAATTCTCATCTTGACTTCCTGCTCCCTCTTATTTTTTTTAGCCATTACTCTTACAACAATCAAGTTTCCATGCCCCGTACTTATTTCATGTAGAGCCATAGATTGCTTGACAATTGGGGATACCTTCTGAGAAATGCATCATTAGGTGATTTTATCCTTTTGTGTATCTTATAGAGTGCACGTACACAAACCGAGATGATATAGCCCTACTACATACCTAGGGTATATGGTATAGCCTAATGCTCTGAGACTGCAAACCTGTACAGCGTGTTACTGTACTGAATACTGTGGGCAATTGTAAGGCACTGGCAACAATTTATGTATCTAAACATAGAAAAGATAATCCATTGCACTACGACATTATGATGGCTATAACGTCACTAGGCAATAGAAATTTTCCAGCTTCACTATAATCTTACGGGCCCACTGTCTTATATGCAGTCCATTGTTGACTGAAATGTCATTATGCATCTTATCACCATATTTCATACCCTCTTATTTTACTCATTGTATTTAGAATAAAATCCCAGTTTGTAAACGTGACCTAAAAATGTCCTATAATATCATACCCTTGTCTTCCTCCTGTCTCATCACTCTTGACAGTTATGTCCCAGTGATGTTGTCATTTAGTTGCTCTAATGTGTCAAGCTCTTCCTTGAATTAATGTCTTCATCACTTCCTTTCCTCTACCTGCAATAACCTTCCTTTCACATGGTCCTGGCAGATGACCACTCATTCTTTAGAGATTAACTGAAAGTCACTTTTTGAGTTAATCTGAATTAAGTTGTTTCTGTTGTTTTCATATAGACCACTATTACTTTCAGTAATAATTAGTAGCATATTTATTTTTTGCTAATGCTTGTCACATGACTAGATGTTACATTTCAGGACAATCCATGCCACCACTACCCCCCCCGCCCCACTTTTTAACCATTCTATATTTGATGCCTAGCACAGTTCTGGGCACAGAGTAATTGTTAAAAGTTGTTGAATAAATGACTTAAATCATTTTTGGTTTCTTTGGCAACATAATTTTCCTCAGCTTTAGCAATAGGATGACATTATCACAAATACACTGATGGTTATTGTGGGAGCTGAAGAAATACCATATCTAAGGAGGCTGGAATACTGTATCTGAGAAATGCACTATTTTGTCATTCTTATCTCTTATTTTCTTACCTGCAGTGCCAAGATTAACAGGCTCATTAACATTCTTTTCCAAATCTCTATGAAAATCAGTCTTTGATGCTATTCTCAGCAGAAAATTCCACAGTTTCTAAATTGAAGGTTAAATTATGCTTGGACCAACACAATATACCAACAGAAAAGTGAATGGTATTATTCAGTGAATATGCAGTTACTTGAATTAATATGACTTCCTTTGTTTGCTGGAGACATTAGGACAAACACTAGTAAACCAATATTTGCTGGTAGAGTTGGACTTCAATTTAAGGAAGTCTATCTACAATATTTGCAGATAGAGTTCATTTCCTTTAAGGAAAGTCACATATGTTTTAAAATTTTTACCCCTAAAAGCAGTTTGGAAAATGAAAACAGATTAAGGAACAAGAAAGTTTTTTACTCAGAAAGATTAATTGACCATCAAAAAAGAAAACTTATATCTAATCCAGAGTAGAGCCAAAGAGAATCTAAAAAGTTCAGAGAAAGAAAGAGGCAGAATGTTATGAAATACTATAAAGTTTTTAAAACACTTATGGAAGAATAACTATATATATCAACAAGCTGGTGATTTCTTAATATAATACTTTATTATAATGAAAAGCATATTGCTTTTCTCAATTCTTTAAACTTTTTTTTGCAAATTCTTTAAATTCGATGTAAATAAAGCATATTTAATATATAATTTATCTGTTTTCATAACCCTCCTAGGAACAATTGAAAATTATATATAAAAGTATTTAAATATATTTGTTATAAGTTGAATTGTGTCCTACTGAAATTCAGATATTGAATTCCTAATCCCCACTATCTCAAAATGAGAACTTATTTGAAGATAAGGTTGGAGCTGCAATTAGTTAAGCTAAGATGAGGTCATTCTGGAACAGGGTGGACTCAATATATTATGACTGATGTCTTTAAAAAAGGTAAACTTTGGACACAGACACACAGTTATGTAAAAACAAAAACAGAGATAAACAAAGGAATGCCAGTGGTTGATAGCAAACTACCAGAAGTTAGAAGAGACACATAGAATATATTTTCTTTCACAGTCTTCAGAAAGTACTAAACCTGCTGACACCTTGCTTTTAGACTTCTAGCCTTCAGAACTGTGAGACAGTATATTTCTGTCCTTTAAGCTAGCCAGTTTATGGTATTGTAAGACAATTCTACAAACTAATACAATGTTTCATTCTTTTGACTCAGTTATTTCATTTCTGGGAATATATTCTATATGAATAATCCCATGCCAATAAACATATAGTAAAAAATGTCAATAGAAGCATTAGTTATAATAGCAACATTAAAAATTATATTGTATCTACACAGTAAAATATAAATCCATTTAAAACATATTTGAGCAATTTTTAGTGACACAGGCAAAAGCTTATTCTACAATTTTAAGTTTAAAAAATGACGGTGAGACTCCCACTTTTGATTAATATGGAGTAACATGGACTGAATTTACTTCCTGCCAGAAACAACTAAGATACCAGCTAAAGAAAGTATATGATAAGTGACAAGATACAGGATCAATGAAAAACAATGATCCTTGAAAGATAGGAAGCAAATTAGATAAGCCATGTGATTTACCCAATTTACTTCCTGAAGGAAGTTTTCAGGCTGTGGCTTATGGAGGAGAAATTCAGGCAGAATCTGGAGGTTTCTTTGAGTTGAGGAAACCAAGCTGGGAGTTTCCAGAAGCCAAGGCAGATGGCATTCATTGGTCAGAGCACCATAAAGGTGAAAGCGGCACAGTCAGCTTTGGAGGCTTGCAGATGGTCCTCTTCAGTATTCAGTTGAGTGCTGATCAGCTCATGCATGTGAGGAAACTACTGATAGCTGGAGGAAAGAACCATCTGAAAAGATGAGAGGGAATCATACTCAGACTTGGCAGCCCCAAGATCAGTATCCGTTCCTAGCAAGACTTGAGAAATGTATAATTCATGGCTCACAGTTAGCATACTAAGAAGTATCTTGCCTTAGTGGTGGTAAAAAATAAATACTAGCCTAAATGCAGTACTGGCCTACATAACACAGCTTAAAAGGATCAAACTGTGTTTAAGTAAACTGATTATATCCCAGAAGAAATCTCACAAATATTGATAGAAATATAAAAATGAAACAAAACAGAACACCCACAACAACAGTGAATCACAGTGTGTGGCATCTAATCAGACACTACTGCGCATTCAAATAGAAAATGCAATTGTTAATTAAAAAACCAATCAACTGACACTGACCCAGAAATGATACAAATACTAGAATTAGTAACCAAGGATATTAAGATACGTATGACTATATTCTAAAGTCCAAGAAGCTTGAACAAAGATTGCACCTGATACACAGAGACATGGAAGGTAATATACAGATGCTCTTCAAATTACAATGGAATTATGTCCCAACAAACTCAGAATAAGTTAAAAACATCATGTCAAAAATGCATTTAAATAACCTAATAAGCCCATAATAAAGTCAAAAAATTGTAAGCTGAACCACTGTAAACTCAGATGCTCCTCAATTTATGCTTATGTCCTAATAAACTTATCATAAAGTCAAAACATCATATATCAAGTCATTGTAAGTCAGGAGGCTCCTCAACTTAACAATGAAATTAAGTTCTCAGAAATCATTGTAAAGTCAAAAAAAATTAAGTCTGACTATTCTAAGCTACTGTTTGTATTTTAAAACAACACAAATTCAACTTCTAGAAGTGATAACTGTGATGTCTGAAATGAAAAATACACTGGCTTGGATGAATGACAGATTAGATATTACAGAAGAAAACATTATTGAGCTTAAAAACACAGAAACTAACCAAAATTAAATAGAGAAAAATACTGAAAAATATGAACAGTATTTTTTATACGAAAACAAATGAAAAATATGAAATGTGGAATAAATTCAAATAGTTAAGTATATATAAAATTGGAGTCATAAAGGAAAAGAAATGTTTGGGGGGGGATATATTTAAATAAATAAAGACAATATTTTCCAAATTCAATAAAAGCTGTAAATGCATAGATTGAAGAAGCTCTATGAGCCTCAAGCACAGGAAAGGTTAAAAAAAATATACAAAGGTATATCATTATCAAAATTCTTAAGGCCAATGATAAAGAGAAAAATCTTAAAAACAGTCAGAGAAAATAAACATTAGGTATAGTGGGAAAAGTATGGTTACAGCAGATATCTATTTGGAATACCTTGAGAGAGACAGAGAAAGAGTGAGAGCAAGAGTAACAGAGAGAGAGAGAGAGAGAGAGAAATAATAACTTTAATGCATTAAAAAAAACCAGTAGGAGCAAGTTGCTTAATTTCCATGTAACTGCATGGTTTTGAGCATTTGTTTTAGTCTTGACTTCTATATTTATTGCTCCGTGGTCCAAGAGTATGTTTGGTATGATTTTGGTTCTATAAAATAACTTATATTCTAGATAGAAAATAAAAAGAACTTTCAAAACTCAATAGTAAGCAACCCAATGCAAAACTGATAAAAAAATTGCACAGATACTATACCCCAAAAGACATCCATGTCTAAAAAGTATATGCTCAATATCTTCAGCCATTAGGGAAATTCAAATGAAAGTCAAAGTAAGAATATACCACATAGTCACTAGAATTTCTGAGTAAAAGAACACACTGAGCGTAATTCTTATATAGAATTTTAGAAAATTTATGATAATCTATTGTGACACAAAGCAACCTGGTGTTCCTTGGGGTAGGTAGAGGGTAGGAGAATCAGCAGGAAGGCTAACAAAGGGCATGAGGAGTTTTGGAGAGTGATGCATATGTTCATTATTTGACTGTGGTGATGGCATGACAATGTATTTATCTGTCAAGATATTTCAAATCGTACACCTCTAGCATATACAATTTATTGTATATTTACTGTACCTAAATAAGGCTGTTAAAAAAGGCAACCTACAAAATGTTGGTAGTTTTATTCCAATAATATAAAAATGCAAAGCATAGCTAATCACAGAAAATCTATTAAAAACATTGAAATGAAAATACACTGGATTTTAAATAATGGCATCATGAGTGAGTTTTTCTTCATTACTTTATTATTAAAATATTTGAAAATGACATATATGCTTTAGTCTTCAGGAAAATTGAATATTTTCATAGGTAAAAAAATGGCAAGGTTTAACTGTGAACTAACTTTTCTCTTAAGTTTAAAATACACCTTCCTTTCTCTCTCTTTCTTTTATTAAGAGAGAATGTCAATAGTAATACAGTTTTCCGTAAGACAGCCCCTCTGCAAACAAACATGCAGAGAGCTAAAACTAGACATCTTCTGTTTCACAGAAAAAAAAATAATCTTGGTATGAATGGAGAAGAAACAAAACTCCATAAACTTAAGATTATGTTGGATGTTATATAATAAAAAGAAATAAGCTTTTCTGTGGCCTTCAAAGGCTCTAAAAAGTTAAGATTGTCATTGTGAAGGCAGACTTACAAGAAAAGAGAAAGGAAATTAGAGAAGACTCATTAGCCAGATGGGAAACAGAAGCAAACAGGAAAGAAAAAAAAAACTTGAAAAGAAAGAGGAGAGGAATGCTTGTGATTTGTGCACATTGATTTTGTATCCTGAGACTTTGTTGAAGTTGCTTATCAGCTTTAGAAGATTTCGGGCTACGATGTTGGGGTTTTCTAAATAGACAATCATGTTATCTTCAAACAGACAATTTGACTTCCTCTTTTGCTATCTGAATACCCTTTATTTCTTTCTCTTGACTGATAGTGCTGGCCAGAACTTTCAATAATATGTTGAATAGGACTGGTAAGAGAGGGCATCTTTGTCTTGTGCGGGTTTTGGAATGCTTCTAATTTTGCCCATTCAGTATGATATTTGCTGTGGGTTTGTCATAAATAGCTCTTATTATTGTGAGATAAGTTCCATCAATACCTAGTTATTGAGAGTTTTTAGCGTGAAGGGGTGTTGAATTTTGTCGAAGGCTTTTTTTTTTGCATCTATTCAGATAATCATGTGGTTGTTGTCATTGGTTCTGTTTGTGACGGATTACGTTTATTGATTTGCTTATGTTCATCCCAGAGATGAAGCTGACTTGTTAGTGGTGGATAAGCTTTTTGATGTGCTGCTGGATTCAGTTTGGCAGTATTTTATTGAGGATTTTTGCATTGATGTCCATCAGAGATATTGTCCTGAAATTTTCTTTTTTTGTGGTGTCTCTGCCAGGTTTTGGTATCAGGATGATGCTGGCCTCATAAAATGAGTTAGGGAGTTTCTATTGTTTGGAATCGTTTCACAAGGAATGATATCAGCTCCTCTTTGTGCCTGTGGTAGAACTCAGCTGTGAATCCATCTGGCCCTCAACTTTTTTTGGTTGGTAGGCTACTAATTACTCCCTCAATTTCAGAACTTGTTTTTGGTCTATTCAGGGATTCGACTTCTTCCTGGTTTAGACTTGGAATGGTATAAGTTTCCAGGAATTTATCCATTTCTTCTAGATTTTCTAGTTTACTTGCATAGAGGTGTTTTTAGTATCCCCTGATGGTAGTTTGTATTTATGTGGGATCAGTTGTGATATCCCCTTTATCATTTTTTTATTGCATCTATTTGATTCTTCTCTCTTTTCCTCCTTTTTAGTCTGGCTAGTGGTTTATCTATTTCGTTGACCTTTTCAAAAAACCAGCTCCTGGATTCATTGATTTCTTGAAGGGTTTTGAGTGAACTCCCATTCACAATTGCTACAAAGAAAATAAAATACCTAGGAATACAACTTACAAGGAACATGAAGAACCTCTTCAAGGAGAACTACAAACCACTGCTCAAGAAAATAAGAGAAGACACACATAAATTGAAAAAAAAAACCATGCTTATAGTTAGAAAGAATCAATATCATGAAAATGGCCATACTGCCCAAAGTAATTTTTAGATTCAATGCTGTCCCCATAAAGCTACTATTGACTTTCTTCACATTAGAAAAAACTACTTTAAGTTTCATATGGAACAAAAAAATGAGCCCATATAATTAAGACAATTCTAAGCAAAAAGAACAGAGCTGGAGGCATCATACTACCTGATTTCAAGCTATACTACAAGGCTACAGTAACCAAAACAGCATGGTATTGGTACCAAAAAAGATATATAGACCAATGGAACAGAACAGAGGCCTCAGAAATAACATTGCACATCTACAACCATCTGATTTTTGACAAACCTGACAAAAACAACCAATGGGGAAAGGATTCTCTATTTAATAAATGGTGGTGGGAAACTGGCTAGCCGTGTGCAGAAAACAGAAACTGGACCCCTTCCTTACACTTTATACAAAAATTAACTCCAGATGGATTAAAGACTTAAGACCTAAAACCATAAAAACCCTAGAAGAAAACATTTACAATGCCATTAAGGACATAGGCATGGGCAAAGACTTCATGACTAAAACACCAAAAGCAATGGCAACAAAAGCCAAAATTGATCAATGGGATCTAATTAAACTAAAGAGCTTCTGTACAGCAAAAGAAACTATCGTCAGGGTGAACAGGCAACTTACAGAATGGGAGAAAATTTTTGCAATCTATCCATCTGACAAAGGGCTAATATCCAGAATCTGCAATGAACTTAAATAAATTTACAAGAAAAAAACAAACAGCCCCATCAAAAAGTGGGTGAAGGATATGAACAGACTCTTCTCAAAGAAGACAATTATGTGGCCAACAAACATGAAAAAAAAAGCTCATTATCACTGGTTATTAGATAAATGCAAATCAAAACCACAATGAGATACCGTCTCATGCCTGTTAGAATGGTGATCACTGAAAAGTCAGGAAATAACACATGCTAGGGAGGATGTGGAGAAAACAGAAACACTTTTACAATGTTGGTGGGAGTGTAAATTAGTTCAACCATTGTGGAAGACAGTGTGGTGATTCCTCAAGGATTTAGAACCAGAAATACCATTTGACCCAGCAATCCCAGTACTGGATATATACCCAAAGATTATAAATCATCTTACTATAAAGACACATGCACATGTATGTTTATTGTGGCACTGTCCACAATAGCAAAGACTTGGAGCCAACACAAATGCCCATCAATGATAGACTTTGTCTTGTCAATGATAAAGAAAATGTGGCACATATATACCATGGAATACTATGCAGCCATAAATAATGATGAGCAGAGACATTGATGTAGCTGGAGACCATCATTCTCAGCAAACTAACACAGGAACAGAAAACCAAACACCACATGTTCTCACGCATAAGTTGGAGTTGAACAATGAGAACACAGGGACACAGGGAGGAGAACGTCACACACTGGGGCCTGTCGGGTTGGGAGGCTAGGGGAGGGATAGCATTAGAAGAAATAGCTAATGTAGATGATGGGGTGATGGGGTGCAGCAAACCACCATGGCACGTGTATACCTATGTAACAAACCTGTACATTCTGCCCATGTACCCCAGAACTTAAAGTATAATTAAAAAAAAAAAAGAAGAAGAAAAGAGGAAGCAGTGAAGAGGCAATAGTGGCTAGAAACTTGTACAAATGAAGAAGGAAAAGAGATGGAAGAAACTCATGGCTGACACTGCCTAGTTAATATGTTTTCTGTCTTTCTCTACCTTTCTTCCCTGAGAGTCACAACAGCAGAATTGAAAGCCATTTGATCTTCATTTGCAGATTCAGCTTCATATGGAGTCTGTGGTCAAACTTATCTATAGGGAAGGATTAAGAAGCCTCAATTCAGGCAGGACCCTCTGGGTGTGCATCCTAAAAGTATTAGCATTTATGGTACAACTGGGATAGGGTTTAAAACCCACACCTCTTCCTAGAGTTCTATCTTTAAATCATATTTTGATATTTTCTTTTTTCCCCTTTTTCAGATTTTTGTATTTGGTTGTACTTTCTATTTACTTCCTCTAAGAACAAGGATTATGTTTAGTTCTTCTTTGTAACTTACCTTGTTTGGCCCATGCTTTCCATGTATGAGCCCCTAGAAAAGTGCTTTTAAAAGAGTTGGGCTAAATAGTAGATATTCAGAGCGTTCAATATCAAGATAAATTTCCTGGGAGTTCTGTTTAATGTGCTGCAATTCCTCTGTGTAGACTTAGTCTCTCAGGCTCAAATCTGAAGAGTAAGAACAGATACATTAAATAAATTATTTAGTGTATTTTTGCCTTTCAGCATCACACTGTCAGTACATTCATAACATCTCAGGGATAGGCTCCATGTCTGCTTAAGAAAATAGTGAAAAACAGTATGTTTTTATCTTTTGTAGAAAAGAAGGTTAAAGGTACCATTTAGAGAAATTTGTTTACGTGAACTAGCCCATAGAAGAGACAACGGCAGCTAGAAACTTGGTCACTGAAGAAGAGCTAGAGGTAGAAGAAATGTGGTTCAGATAGTGCCTAATAACTGAAGCGCTGCTGTATTCTTTAAAAATCAGAGATCCAATTCTTACGATTCAGTCAGAAGGATGTTTAGTCCACTGATCCTTCCATGCTCATGCTGTCAGCTATGGGAAAGCTCAGTGTTGAAATCCTTTGTCTGTCTGTGCTGAAAGCTCTGAGAACTCTTTCATACGTGTAAGTGTCAATGAGACACAGTCTGAGGAAACTGCAGGCTTCTGTTTTATCAATGTAGACACTTGAACAGAGGCCATATGGTTCATGTCTCTAGTAGTTAAGGCAAAGTAGGGCATCTAATTTGGTCACAATTTACATCTTCATTTGCACTGATGTCATTTTTATTTAGTAGTGACTGTGTTTTAGGTAAAATATAAGACACTGTTAATGGCAGATAAATGCCCGCTCTAATTAGACATTTATGTGGCTAGAAGACATATGTAAGAACATATTTCAGAAAATAAAAGCTTACTATTTGGATGTAAGTTTTATCTTGGTCCAGTTAACCTTTGAAACACAGCAATGTTGGATTATTTTTTTCCAGAGATTTTTCTTTCACTTATAATGTGAAAACTACCCACAAAGTGGGATGATTCATTTAAATTCTTAATAACACTGATGAAAAGTAAGAAAACATTTTAATTCAGTTGTTCATCTAAAAAGTGAATGGCAGATGAGTTGAGATTCATTCCAGTCATGATTTGCAGTTACTATTTAAGGTGCTTTACCATGACACATAGTCATGGCCTTCTTACATTTTCCTGGTTTGGGTAAAAGATTAAGTTGCCAAGGCTGGGAGTGTTGGCTCATGCTTGTAATTCCAGCACTCTGGGAGGCTGAGGCAGGCAGATCACCTGAAGTCAGGAGTTTGAGACCAGCCTGGCCAAAATGCGGAAACCTTGTTTCTACTTAAAACAAAACAAAACAAAACAAAACAAAAATTAGCTAGGCATGGTGGCAGGTGCTTGTAATCCCAGCTACTCAGGAAGCTAAGGTAGTAAAATTGCTTGAACCTGGGAGACAGAGGTTGTAGTGAGCTGAGATCATGCCACTGCATTCCAGCCTGGGTGACACAGCGAGACTCTGTCTCAAAAAAAAAAAAAGGATTAAGTGGCCAAGAACAACATCTGAAGTGATCAGAAGATAACTAGATTCATATGCCAAGGGGATACAAGCTCCTGGTGTGGCAGAAGATATACTGATGAAGGATAAGAAGAGGCAGGAATTATTTATGAGGCCTCTGTTCTGTTTCATTGGTCTATGTATCTGTTTTGGTACCAGTACCATGCTGTTTTTGTTACTGTAGCCTTGTAGTATAGTTTGAAGGCACATGTATACCTATGTAACAAACCTGCAGGTTCTGCACATGTATCTCAGAACTTGAAATATAATAAAAAGAAAAGAAGAGGCAGGAACAAATGAAATTCTATATAATAATTAAATAACTATAAAAGGAAAATTATGATGGAATAAGAGATGTTGTACTGGTATAATAAAAAAGAAGACTTTGAACAAATATTTAGCTTTACCAAAGGAAAGGTCTTACTTTTGAAATATACTTAGGGAAATATTCCAAGAACCAAAATACGTAACCTGAGTTATGTTTCCTAAATAGCCCCATTGCTATTTGTAGGGATAAATATTGGAAATAGGAACCTTGGAGAAATACCAATTTTGGTTAAAAGCATCTTTTTAATCTGAATTTTAAAAGAAAAGGGAGAGGAGATGTACTAGCCCTACTTATGTTAGTTGGATACGCAGGCAGAAATTCATTGTATTCCAACTTTAACTTTTATCACAGTCTACATTATAATAAACATATCCGTGTCTTGTAGTAAACAATAGACTTTTAAAGGACAGGGGGTGGATTTTTTTTTGTCATCTTTGTGTCTCCCCCAGATTTACATGTATATTATATTGAATACTATTTTACCATAATACATTTCTGCCCAGTCTACTGACTGGCTGAAGAAAGTTGCTCTGAGCATTAGCCCTACAAAGTTGCAGCATGGATGGGTCAGGATATGCATCTACTCTCACTAATTGTAGTATTTGTTTTCTATAAGTGCTGCAAACACTGAATCAGTGAACTCTGAACCATTGCTCCTAGAGGAAACACAAGATTAGGTCCTGCGAGTCTCATTTTCATCAACCGATTAATACATAACCCTGTTTTGTGTGTGTTTCTGTTTAGGGACATCTTACATAATATATATCATTGATTCCTTGAACTCACAATCCACAGCTGTATAAATCATGCCTGAAAGAAGCTTCTTGAACGCATGCACTTTCTCCACGAGGCACCTCACAACCTTCTTGTGTCTTGAAACACTAGACAGCGCCTCAGGACCATGCTTAGGGGCCATTTTAAGAAGCGAAATCACCACCATCCTTAAAAAAATATATATGAAAAATGTGGCGGTAAATAGATTAGGGAAAAAGTACTTGTTGACTGTATGAGAGCTAAAAGCCAAAAGGCCTTTTTTGACCTCAGCTGGGAACATCCATAAGAGGCAACTCAAATTTCTCACTGCCTTGTGCATGTCCACAAGTGATCTTATAAGCATAAAAAGTATTGGTTTGGGGAATTAGGTAAATTTGCAAGTAAAGAATCTGTGAATTATCAGATCTGGGATTGATTGTACCCTTGTTTCTCTGAGGAAGCTAAGAATGAGATCAAATGAACGTAGGCAGGGACTCAGAAACAAACTTGACTTAGTTCGGCATTCAAGCCCAAAGTCACTGCACATTTATTTTTCTACCAGCCAAAGGTTACTTTACCAGCTTAGGAATTTTAGGACACATTTGTTGTTTCCAGCAAAAGTCTAAAAGCTAAGTGGCTTTCTGGATTTGGCCCCTGCTGCTCGGTCATACGCTGACCTGAAATTCTCACCTCAGGACGGTGTTGATGAGTGTTGAGAACTGAGGCAGACTACTGGCAGTCTATTCATTCCTTGTTTACCATCAGAACTCAAATTTGATGGGAGATGATAGCAATGAGACCAATTAGAGAATGAGATGCCCAGATGCCTTTGAAAATAGAGTGGTTAAATGACTAAGAGCTGGCCAATGAGATGTAAGTAGAAGTTGGCTTGTGCTTAGATCACTTTTTAGTTATTTTTTTAGTTATTATTTAGTTATTCAAGAATAACTTTTTAAAATAGGAACAATTCAGTTAGTGTGGATCGCATTGCCACTTCATCCTCCCTATTTAGCCAGAAAAAATATACAGAGGCTGAAGCATCAGTAGCCATGTGACTTTGAGTGACCTTGGGGATGACAATCCCTAAGACTAGTGGAGCAGAAAAATAAACAGAGCCTAGATTTCTGACAACATGGAGGTGCCCTATCAGCCCTGCATTCCTTTCCCACTCCAAGGAAACAGTGAAATGTTTCTAAGGTCTTTTGTTTTGTTTTGTGTTTATACACTACTCACTGCTGAGTGCAATTTCTCTTCCTCCCTCTCCTCATCTTCCTCCACTTCTTTACCTTACTCTTCCCCTTCTCCTCCCCTCTTTTTTCTCCCTGAGTCTTTGCTGAGCTTTGTCACCTCTCCTTCTTATCTCCTATTGTTTAATATTCTCATTTCTATGAAATTATTAAGCCTCATAGAGCTTTTTGGTTTTTGATATTTTTTCAAAGCCTCTGTAGTGTCTACATTTTCCTCTTTCTCAGTTTCTTCTTTGATCTCCTTGTGGAGAGTTCCACTTCTTTTAGCTCCTCCTTTCAGGGTATTTGTTGGCCCCTTTGCATTCCTGCACTCTTGAGATTTAAAACCAACCAGCCTCTGTTTCCTCCTCTGATGGATGTTATAGCCACTCAAGCATTTGCCCTCAGCAATTTTACTCTGAGATTGGGTGGCACTTTTTCATCTAAGTTTGTTGAGACTGTTTTCCAAATAAAGACATTTCTTTATTCTCCTAGTTGCTCTGTCTGTTATAATGAAAGTATTCGAGCTTATTAAAATGTGCCATCCTTTCTCTTTATCATGTCTGACCTTGGACAGTTTAATTTAAGTCCTATCTGGTGGTAGCATACCCCACACAGCAGCTGTCTTCATATACATTTCGTTATTTCTCCTTCAGACAACCCTTGAGATAAGTATTATTTGTCACATAGTCAGATGACAAAGTGAAAGTCCAGAGAGGTTAAATAATTTGTCTAAAGTCACCAGGATAAAAATTGGTGTAACCCACATTTGAAGTTGGTTCTGTTTAGCTCATTATTAAATGCAATGTAAATCCTTTAGAAATGAATCTGAAAGCATCATTTCATGGCTGTGCTCTCTTAGAAGGTCTCTGTGAATGGCCTCAGAAAAATCACAGCAAACTTTGTGATTTTTAACACTGATCCAGGGTTCACTCATTCTAATTCATGGCTGTAGGTTTTTAGGTAGAAAGGAATCTGGTAAAAGTCTAAAGGAGAGAGAGAAGTATTTTTTGTTTGTAAAGTCTAGGCAGATTCTGGTTATGCCATTTCTCTCATGTCTGTCACTCATGTACCATTGCAAACATAAATAGCTTTGTAGATAAAGACAACACTTGGTCGTTATACTCTGTCTAACATTAGTATCTTATATGCCTAAAAGTGCACCTCAGCTTTCTGATTACAGGGTTAACAATTCTACTTCCTTTACTTCTGCACAGAAATTTTAGAAACAAAAACACTTCTACCTCTTCACAAAACTTTAACTGGATTCCTTTTCCATATATGTGTTCATATATATATATGTATTTTTTTTTCTTTTTTCTTCTTTTTTTTTTTTTGAGATGGAGTTTTGCTCTTGTTGCCCAGGCTGGAGTGCAATGGTGCTATCTTGCCTCACTGCAACCTCCGCCTCCCAGGTTCAAGCAATTCTCCTGCCTCAGCCTCCTGGGTAGCTGAGATTACCGGCATGTGCCACCACGCCTGGCTAATTTTGTATTTTTAGTAGAGAAAGGGTTTCTTCATGTTGATCAGGCTGGACTTGAACTCCTGACCTCAGGCGATCTGCCCGCCTCAGCCTCTCAAAGTGCTGGAATTACAGGCATGAGCCACCTCGCCTAGGCTTTTTTTTTTTTTTTTGATGGAATCTTTCGCTGTACCCTAGCTGGTATGCAGTGGCATGATCTCGGCTCACTGCTACATCTGCCTGCTGGGTTCAAGTGATTCTCCTGCCTCAGCCTCCCGAGTAGCTGATATTACAGGTGCATGCCACCAGGCCTGGCTAATTTTTATATTTTTAGTAGCGATGGGGTTTCACTATGTGGTCCAGGCTGGTCATGAACTCCTGACCTCCAGTGATCCACCCACCTCGGCCTCCCAAAGTGCTAGGATTACAGGCTTCAGTCACCGCATCTGGCCAAGAGTTTAATATTTCTATTGGCATTTGCATGTCTAAATTAATTTATTTTTCTTTTTCCCAGTTTTTTCTTTTTCTTCCTTGGATGTTATTTTACCTTTTGAATTAAGAGGACAGAGAGACATAGGGTATTGGGTTAGAGATAAGTTGAGATAGGATGGTATACAGCATGTACCAGTTCCTGGGCCCAGTGATTTTCATTGAATTTCTAAGTTAATCCTCACATGTCTACTTCCCCTAGATCACCACAGTCTCAGCCCAGATATTACCTCTTCAGATAGACTTTCTGATTTTTGTAGCTAAATGCACAAACCTTTCTGCCTCCCTACCTCCAGGATTCTCTCTACTAAGGCTTTGTTTTATTTTATTTTAAATATTTTTTTCCACTTTCTGAACTTACTACTTCGCATGTTTATTTTCCCTTTTATCACATTAGAAAATTAACTTGTCAGTAGGGTTTGAGTCTGTCTCCTCAACCACCAGATTCTTAGCTCTAGATATGGTTGAACACATAGTATTTGCTCAGTAAATATTGCTTGAATGCATAGATTGTTAAATAAATGAAAGAATGAGAATCTCCGTGTAGGCAGAGGCGAAATCATTCATACATATTATATGTTGTTGTTTTTTTTTTTTCCAATAAAAGGACGCATAATCTTTCTTTAAAAGTGACAGACTTTCAAAAAATTTTTTTGCATGCATAATGAACATATATTCAAGAAACATAAATAATCTAATGGAATGTGTCAGTTGTTTATTAGAATATGAAGAAATAATCATAATACATTTTTTAAATGGGCCAAGGAGTTCTTTACGATGCACTTAAGCAAAAGCTGATGTGCATTTTGATGAGCCCAATTCTATTTTCATGTCACCGCAAGGAAGGTTTAATGAACTCTGCAGGCACACCTCAGTTTTAATGATGATCTCTGTCTTCAGTTTCTAAATGTTTGTGACTCAGCTTCAAAATGGGATTGAAGGCTTTTTATTTTCCCTAGGATGGCTTTCCCAGCTACTGTGGACAGTAGGTAGCAATCCTGGGCTGGCAGCTGACCATACCACTCTCCACATCAATGAGCCAAACATCTTGAGGTGTTAACAGATGTTTATACATTTCATATTAGCCAGAAGCAGGTTTGAAAACCTTCCCTTATTGCAAAGCTCTAAATGGATATTTTGTTCTATTAAGATACGGTTTATATACAAATGTTATTATGTACACAGATCTTGACTGTGCAGAATTTGTCAGTCATACTTTATTTCCTGTTATCCATTCATCTGTCACGGGGATATTTGAAGGCAGAAGTGTTCAGAACTACCAGGTAATACTTCCTATTACCTTTGGCCAATAATTTCTGTGCTTTTTCAGAAGGGGTATGAAGCCAGATAGCATTGCTCTTTATCCTCCTCTCCCTTCTCCTCCTCTTCCCCTTTCTCTTTCTCCTCCCCCTTCTCCTCCTCCTCCCCCTCCTCTTGCCCCTCCCCCTCCCCCTCCTCCTCCCCCTTCTCCTCCTCCTCCTCCTTCTCCTCCTCCTTGTCTTCCTGCTCCACTGTTTCCCCTCCTCCTCTTCTTCCTACTTCTCCTTCTCCTCATTTCCCTCCCCTACTCCTTCCCCTTTTCCATCTCCCCCTCCTTTTCTCTCCACTTCCTTCTCTCTCTTTCTCTGTCTCCCCTGAGATATTTCCTCTACAGATCTCATCAAGGCAAAGAAAGGAAAACTTACCAAATAGAATCTTGATTCTTTTTTCTTTCAGTAAGGTGAAAGAAATTTTGACTCCTTCATAATTAACATTTTCAGAAAAAGCACTTTTATTAAACACTTTTTAATGTTGCTATGTTTAAACATCATTCTTTTGAAAAGGAGAAAGGACTCTCAGATGACACTTGGTGATTTTCTGACAGCTAATGAGGGAGGCATCATTGTGAATTGGAGGGTTTTTCATGTCACTGAGGCTGTTCTAGGATTCTGATTGATTTTTAGTTTTTAAGGCTTCTTTTTGTTAAAAGGGTACAGCTTGTTTTTCACATGGTACAAAAACCCCATAAAAGATGTAGTTGGGGATTGTTTCATCCATCCTTCTAAATAGGTCATAAGATCTTTTTAGAGAACATTCAACAGTATGATATTGGAGCATGAATCAGACATTCACCAAGGTGGAACTTAAAATAGGGATTGTTTAGTAAAGTAGAGTTAAGAAGATACAAGACTTATTCATTTAGTTCAAATAAAATGAAATCCTGTATATGAAGTGACTAGCATAATTTCTTCATGGAGGTAGCAAACATTTGCTGGTTAGACTCCTACGTCGACAACCGACTTGCCTCTCATGGTTTGGTGATGAAGTGGGTGTACAACATCACCACCGTCTGTCTACACTGCCCTGTCAATTTCTTCAGGTTGGTGAGTACTGCTGCTCCAGCAGCTCTTCCCAACTGGGATCCACAGGCAGGAACCCTTGTATGATGCCTTGGCTAGTCCTCCACCAACCTCTTTGTTTCATGTGGTGGGGCAAGACCCAAGGAATTAGGGGGCCTTTCGTAGCCAGATGGAAGCTCTGACACCTTTGTGCACAGCTCTAAATTTAGTTCCCAGTACACAGCAGAGGTGGTTTGCAATTTTGGCAAAGCAATCTAAAACCTGATGTTATTTCACTTTGGAAATACAAACATCTATTATGAAAAATGGATTTAAATGATATGAATCATGTATACCTAAGCATAGATTTAGACCTATGCATCTTGAACCATCTTTATATGCTTGAGTTTATATCAGTTGAATCATCATCATATTTTTCTTGGAAATAGTATTTGATTTGGAAACATGGACTTAGTCCTGAGCATATTTATCTCAGATCTTAACATTATGCTCACTCTGCCTGTCAGAGCTTCTTTTTGCGACATATCTGAGAAATGCTGAAGAAACATCAGTAATGCTTGAGCCATGAGACATCAATCTAAAGTGAATAAGTATCTGGTTTTACTAACATCATTAAGAATTTCCTCTGTAACTTAATACTGACTGTTCTGTGGTTTAAAAGATAATTTTATGGAATGGTTTTATATTTAAAATTACATTGCATAATTTTGTATTTTTTACTTTAAGTTTAAAAATTGCCTAACCTAATACATTGAAGGCATTTTTGAATTTGCTATATTTATAACTAAAGGAATAAAAAGAAAAATGCTATTCTCACATATGTGGTTCTTTATATTGATTTTATAGTCTTTTCACATTGTTTTCATTAACTAACTTTAAGTGATATTTTAACTCACTGTTTTAATGGCTAATATTGGTATACAAACTGTTCTTAAAATTTTTTCTTAAATAACTGTTTTCACAGTTGTGATATGGGTCTTTTACATGCTTCCTAGATGATATTTAAACAGTTTAGCATATGGTCAAATTGTCTGTTCTTTGTCTCTGGATCAGCTGAAGATTCATGTGACTGAGGTTTCTATATCTATCAATTCAGTTTTGTCCTTTGCCTTACGGGTTTTGTTTGGAGATAGTTCATCTGGCATGGACAGCCAGTTTTGAACCCTGTAATACCTTGTTTTCCTTAAGTGACCAATTTCAGCTAAATTGCTGCCGCTTTAAAAGACAGGCTTAATCTTATTTCATATTTTCAGTGATTGATTATGAAAGAAACACTGAGGGCTTTTTCAGACTGTCATCACATAACAACATGATGTTTTCTGCCTTATACACCGGAGTTTCTGTTTTTGCTTCAAAACCATTCTTCACAGGAAAAAATTTGATAAACTTCTTTTATGCAGTCATAGTTCTTTGTCTTCCTTTTTATTTTTATTTGATTGTAACAGCTCTATTAACTACTGTTGGTTTTAGTGAAGAAACCTGATGCCCACTCCAGCCTTACTATTAAGAATTTGTCTTACTGTTTGATATTATATCATTTTCTCTACATCCTCCATAAACTGCATTCTACATCCAAACTGAAATCCTTTTTCACAGAAGGGAAGGCAGGGGTGCCTATCTTAGAGTTTTAGATGCCCTAGCTAAGCTCAAGGTAAATGGCCATTTTTGCCACTTATATAAAATGGTGGTCCCTAAAGATATAGAGGGAGATTTTTTCTTTTCTGCAGAATTGACAATTTGGGGTACATAAGGAAAGAACAAGTGATAGATAAGAGGAAGTGATTCATTGAGACTTGCTGCCTCCCACACCCCAACCACACATGAAGAGTTGGCTTTAAACCATGCTCATGAAAAGTCTCTGATATATCTTCATAAAATAGTATCATGCATATAGTAGATGCTTTATAAATTTTTAAAAATGGATTATAGTATCTATGATGCAAACAGTTCAAAGGAGCTTTACAAAGTAAATATTAAAATACTACTACATTTCAAAGTGGAGACTTTGGCCCGAATGGTATATATCTGGGGCCCAGAGAGTGAAATACCACTCTAAGTTTATAGAAGGCCATTCTCCTCCTTCCTTCCAACACTCCTGGCACAACTTAGGAACCCAGAGCAAGCTGTGGTAACAGGCTTTTCCAGGAGGTTGGCTACAGTGTTAAGGTGTCTTCATTCATGGGCCAGAGTTGGAGAATAGGGGCAGATTTGTTCTTACATACAGGTGTCCCATGTCCCTGTGGATACCCTGTCAATACCAAGATAAATTTGAAGGTGGAATCTAAAGTCTTATTAGGAGATATGAGCCATTAGACAGTGATATTAAAGGCCTAAGGCATTTGGATGAAAAAGAATGAGATGATAGGGAAATTCAAAGCCATTAGAGGTGTTTAATTTTCCTTAATTAGCCTCCAAAGTGGGTGAGAAAGATTTCCTGAAATTACTAGGAAACAGAGTATAATAGCAATATAGTATGGATATTTGTCCCCTCCAAATCTCATGTTAAAATGTAATCCTCAGTGTTGGAGATGCAGCCTGGTAGGAGGTGTTTAAGTCATGGGTGCGAATCTGTCATGAATGTCTTGGTGTCATCGCCATGGTAATATGTTCTCATGAGATCTGGTTGTTGTAAAGAGTGTGGGTCCTCCCTCTCCTCTCTTCCTCACTCTTGCCATTTGACATGCCAGCTTCCACTCCCTTGTGGCATAACTAAAAGCTTCCTGAGGCCTCACCAGAAGGTAAGCAGATGCCAGTGCCATGCTTATACCATCTGCAAAACTGTGAGTCAGGCCTCGTTTCTTTACAATTGCCTAGTCTCATGTATTCCTTTATATAAATTCAAAATGAACTAATACATATAGTTTTTGCATACTTATTGAAATATACAATATTTAGTACTTCATTCAATAAGAAACTCTTGTCAGATAGTACATTGTAAAATGTACACACACACACACACACACACACAGAGAGAAACACAATTTTTGTAAATTTTTCAGCTGTAACAAAAATATAACAAAAGGAGAAGATTCACAGATGATACTGTTTAGAAATTTTTATTTATAAGTTAACTTGAAAAGGGTTAAAAAATAATTAAATTCATCAAAGAAAGGACTAGCCAAGATGTCTCAGAGAATAATTTATCTAATAAATGAGCCACATTAATTACATGTGCTCTGAATAAGTTAACATGATTCGGAAGGACTAAGGAAATCTTTAAAGTTAGATTAACTAGACTTTGAAATTTAGTGATATTTTAATATTTATTTTGTAAAGCTCCTTTGAATGGTTTGCATCATGGATACTATAATCGATTAAAAAAATTTGAAGTATCTACTATATGCATAATATTGTTTTATGAAGGTATATCAGAGAACAAAACACATATTTTTGCCCATATGAAGTTTGGATTTTAGCAGGGTGACAAAAAAGCAGCAATAAATAATAAAGCTAAAAATGTACACTGTATATGTATATTTTAGAAGGTGATAAATTCTATGGAAAAAGAAAAATGAGAGAAGAGTAAGGGGGGTTATGTTTACTATGTAGCCTCATTGAGATGTTGTTTGTGCAAAGAATTGAAGGGCATTTGATGCTGTAAATTCACATAGCTTAAAGTAAGCTCCAAAGATAAATTACAGTATGCTTGGACCAGTAGTTCCTCCTATTCCAAATTGCAGTTCTTATCTTGCTATTATGAAAATAGCATAGCTTAAAAAGAAAAGTAAATTCTTTATCATTTATCCTTCTTGAATCTTGATGGCTCCTCAGCAGTATGCAACTAAAATGGTGAAACCCACTGGTGAGAATGTCTTTTCATTTCTCTTGGGCAGCATAAGCTAGTCCAAAGTGTTCCATCAAAAAATATGAATTAGCACTAAACTTTTTTGATGGGTCTTAGTCAGGAATGTTGGGGTGGAAATGATTATACAAATAAAATCAGAAGAACTCTCCAAAGAGTATAAATTATAAAATCTTAAGTTCAGTGCACAGTTATGAGACTATAATGCCCCATTATGGTAAAGTTAAATACCATTCTATTGCTTAAAAATATGATTTCTGTGTGCCAGGGAAATAAATGCAGAAGATTATACACATATTAAGGAATATGAGCTGATTCAACTTTCATTTACTTCATCTCTGTTTTCTCATTTGAAGTCCAAAGTTTACTGACCTTCAAGATCATTGGCAAGTATTTGTTCATTCAATGATGTGTGACAAGCCCGTCACCTTACTGGGATAAGATTTGGTTTCTGGTTTTCCTGATCAGATGAGACTAGCCCTTTCCCTGCTTCACTTTCCCATTCACGTTATGCTTTCAGGCATAATCCCTTCCAAGGATCTTGTCAGGTGCTCAAAGCTATATTCTCATTCACCTGAGTACTTCATCATGGACAAGTTCCCCAGGCCTACATGACTGGAGGTAATAATGTAGAAATTGCTCCATAATATGCGACCTGTCAAATTGGAAGTCAAAATATTCACATGAAGAGAACGACAACAAAGACTGATAAATCGTGTTCCATGTAAGCAGAGAAAGACATTTTCAGAGATGTATGTTTCCAAAGTCATCTGTAAGAGATTAGAACTCTGATAGACAGAATCTTTTTTGTCTTTCAGGAAGAATCTCTTTTGAGAGAGGTGAAAATTGAACTGGCTCATAAATATATGGTCATGAGAATTGTCCCCCTGCCAATCCACCATGGGTGCTAAAAGTACCCAGATGTCCTGACGTCAGCAAACAGCTCATTGTTTTCTTGACATGCAGTGTATACATCATTACCAGGACCCATGGCTTACATTGCAAGCCTAAGAGTTTCCCAGGATTATGCTGGTCATGTAGAGCAAGCCTTGAGCATCTGCTCCCCTCTGAAGATTTTTTTCTGTGGGGGTCCTTGATTTTGTTTTGGAAGGACCTATAGACCTATATATGAGAAATCTTTTAGGGAGTTGGAGTTGCATTTATCCTTGGATATCTACTCTAGTAATATCGAAACATTCTTTACCATCTCAATAAACTTGTCTTCAGAATTTCCAAAACAAAAACCTCCTTAACTGATAAAAAAGATTTAATACAAGATTATTAATCAACACTGTATTTTTTACTTTCTGCTACCTTTTTTCTTCAAACTCGAAGAGAATAGAAGAGCAGGAAATAGTGACAGGTCGATCAGAAACTCTGAACCCCAAGCATTGTCCACTGGCAATATATACCAAATGTTAAACACAGTACCTGGCTCAAGTAAGAACTCCATAAATGCAAAGCTGTCATATTTATGATATAATGGTTTTTGATAAAGAGATAAAGCAAATACAGAGATGATAGGCATTAGTCTATTCAGTATCATAGGCTAAAAGTCTTTTGAAGGAGCTAGATTTAATATGTTAAGGGAAGTTGAGTTACCTATGTAATAATTCACTATCATACACTGTGTTAGAATAAATTCTATTTGTCTTGTTTCGTTCCTGATGCTGCATATAACTAATAGAATCTCAGCATTTATTTATTTCTCTTATTTAACATTTTATTGAGTAAATAATCTCAAAATATACAAAACTAGATAAAATTATGATGCATTTCCAACAACTTCCAATTGTTCCATGATTTAATAATTATCTTACATTCAGTCTTGCTCCATCAATATGTCCACCTGTTCTTTGAGACACAAATTATTTTAAAGCCAGTATCAATGTGATACAATTTCATCATAACTATTTGAGTATGTATCTTACATTTATACAACTTTTAAAAATTGTAACCATAATATTATCACACCTTAAAATCAATAACTTTTTTTTTTTAATGAGTGAATTCAGGCCAGGAGTGGCAGCTCACACCTGTAATCCCTGCACTTCAGGAGGCCGAGGTGGGCAGATCACTTGAGACAGATCAAGACGAGCCTGGCCAACATGGTGAAACCTTGCCTCTACTAAAAACACAAAAAGTAGCTGGGTGTTGTGGTGGGCACCTGTTATCACAGCTACTCAGGAGATTGAGGCCAGAGAATCACTTGAACCTGAAAGGCAGAGGTTGCAGGGAGCCAAGATCATAACATTGTGCTCCAGTCTGAATGACAGAGCCAGACTGTCTCAAAAAAAAAAAAACAAAAAAACAAAAAACAACAAAAAAAACACAACAAAAAAGCTAGTGAGTTTTGTATAGCACCATAAAGAAATGTGCAAATCTCTCTTTGCAAAGCAAACAAGAGGTATAAAACTGAACAAAATTGTCAAAACAACAATTTCAGCTATTGAAAATCAACTATGTAGAAAACAAATTGGGAAACATTATTTCTTTAAAAACTACTAGAAATTTGAGCTCTTGTCTGGGACTTCTCCCATCTTCTTTCAGGAAGCATGGCCATGGAAAAGTGTAGCTTCCCAGTGTGGGTGGGTTTGGCCATAAAAAGCATATTCACCGCCAGGAGAGAGAAGCTAGATTTGGAGCACAAGCTTTGTCTGCTAAATGTGGTAAATTTGGTTAAAAATGACCAGGGAAAACCCACAGCTTTGCTAGGTGTGGTTGTGTCTCACGTCTAGAAAATGGAAGAGCCATGGAAAAGCTGAAATAAGCTCTTCACACATCCTTGGCAAATTAGAAAACTACATAACGGTGACTCTAGAGAGCCCAGGGAAAAACTAAAACCCAAGGCAGACTTAGAGCTGAGGGAGCCGTTTAATGTACTTATAAGACTCCATACAGACTGATCTACAGGACCATAATAGTATGAAGTACTGAAACACAAACTCTTCCCAAGTCATGGGCTGTGTACTTTGCTATGCAGAGAGAAGAGTAGATCACAGGAAGTCAGGCTAAAAAATAGAAATAAGAATTTTTAAAAATTGTACAAAGATATCAGTGGACAAGTATTGTAAGGACAAAGATTTCAAAAATGAAGTCCAGGCAAGTTACCAACACAAAACAAAAACAAGGAATAAGAAAAGAATAGTAAAAAAATCAACTCTCAGAAAAATAAAAATTAAACCCAAGACTGCTACATCATACTGTCTAAAGTGTTTGGTTTTTAAACAAACATTATGAGATATACAAAAGAATGGTAAAGAAAGCAGCCAATAAAAATGGACTCTGGATGGGCCCAGAAGTTGGATTTAGCAAATACTTCAAAGCAGCCATTATAAATATATTCAAATAATTAAAGGAAACTATGACAATAGCTGAACAAATAGGAATCTCAATAGGGAATTATAACTATAAAAATGAATCAAAATTTAGAGTTGAGGAGTATGATGACTGCAATGGTCTCAGAAGCAACTTTGAGATGCCAGAAGGAAAGAATCAGTACATTGAATATAGAGCCGTATTATCGAATTCAGAGAACAGGGAGAAAGAAGATTGCAGATCAAAGATAAAGTGAACAAAATCTCATAATCCTATGGGGACATCATCAAACACACTGACATATGGATAGTTGAAGTTCTAGAAAAGGAGAAAGAGAATGGTGTAGAAATAATGCAAAAACTCCCAAGATTTGATTTTTAAATATTAATATACCAAAAACTCAATAAATTTCAATTTTATTCATTTTTAAGGTAGTATACCTTAAAAAGATAACATATTTTCTATCAACTATTTGGTTATCTTGTGGGATAATGCTTACAGAGAAGGCAGGATAGAGCTTGAATAATTCCTCTTCACTCATCACCAATTCCATTTTTTAAGCAGTTTTTAAAATAATGAGTTGCCTCTGAGCATTCTCCAGTGAGATTTTTTTCTCCTCCTTTTGTTTGACTCCCTTTTAAAAATTATTTCAAGAATAATTAATGAAAGATTTATTTATTTTTAGATGGTTGCCTAGGTAATTTGTATTAACTCTCTTAAATGATGTCTTATTTTTCATTGCATCTTCTAAGTAGTTTTGGTTTTTATATAAAAGTCTATACATTTCTGTTCCATGATTTTTATAATATACTATTTTATTTAAAATCTTATATACTTATAGAAACTTACCATGGATAATTGAGGCTTCCAGATGAGAGTCGTATCTTTGGAACATTGAGTTAGTTCTACCTCTTCATTTCCAATTTTAATGCAGTTAATTTTCTTGTCAGTTACATTGGCTGATAGCTTCAGTGAAATATTAAAAGTGTAGATATTGTTAGCATCCTTCCTTCTTCCTGACTTTATGAGGGAAGTTGGCTTTGAGATACACACACACACGCGCACACTCTCATATAAATATATGATAGTAGTGTGTGTTTGCATGTATGTATACATGAGAAGGAGACAGTTATTGAAGTATCCATCAATTACTACCTTAATTGGCACTTTCAATAGAAAGTAGAGTTGAATTTTTCAAGTCTTGTCAGATTTTATGGTAATAGTTAATGTTATTTTCTCCTTAGCCTTATAATTATGATGATTAGTCTTAATAAATTGCCTTAGGTAACTTATTATGACCCTGTAATTCTGAGCTACAACCCACTTGATCATAATCTATCATTTTAAAATGGACTGTTTACTTCTGTTTGATAATTTTAATATTTTTGCATTGATATTTATAAATGAGTTTGGGCTAATTTTTTTCCTTATTTTTAGAATCTCTCTTTATAAAGAATTTTGAAGCTTTTCTTTATTTTCTGTGCTCTGGAATAATTTAAGTAGCATTAAGGTTGTCTGATTATTAAAGGTGCAGTAAAATTCCCCCTATTATTTTTTATGTAGCAATTTACCTGTTTAGAATCTCCATCTCTACTCTGCACAGATTTGGTAGGTTTGATTTCTGTAGACAATCATTAGTTTATCAAAGTTTGCAAATGTATTTGCGTAGTTATTTATTTAAATTAACTAGTAGTCATACATTATGATGTTTTTAAAAATTAAAATTTAAGTTCATTATTTCTACTGTTTCTGTTTTCCAAAATTAATATCTACATTTTCCCTATGTACACTTTCTTTTGGTTTACTATGTGTTATTTTTCTGTTTTTGAGTTGGAATTTAATTTATATATTTTTTTGATATAAACATTTAATGTTATGTTTCCTCAAATAACTAAGCTATGTTCTATAGATTCTGATACTATTTTCAAGTATTTGTGTAATTTAGTTTTATATATTTTGACATAATTGTTACTTAACAGCATATTTTAAATTATTGGTGTTGAAAGACCTTGTCTTAATTTATTCAGGTTGTCATAGCAAAAATGTCATAAACTGGGTGACTTATAAACATGAGAAATTTATTTCTTATAGTCTAGAGACTGGGAAGTCTAAGATCAAGGTGCCAGAAGATTCAATGTCTGGTGAGAGCTTGTTCCTCATAGATGGTGTCTTCTATGTGGCCTCACAGGCATACAGGGCCTAGCTCACTCTCTGAGGTCTCTTTTATAAAGGCACTAATCTCATGTGTGAGGGCACCACCCTTATGACCTAATCACTTCTCAAAAGTCCCAATTCTCACACTGGGGATCATGTTCCCATATATAAATTTTTGGAAAATACAAATACTCAGACTATAGCAGGCCTATTTAATTTCTTGATTTGATTTTGTTATTACTATTTCAATTCTTTGGAAATGATTAGGTTTTATATGTGTACCAAGAAAAGGTCAGTATTTGCAAATGTTCCACACCCTTTTTAAAATGCATACTTTCTGTCTTTGAGGTTTACAATTTGATGTGTTTCTATGTAATACATTGTTTAGATCTTCTGTACACTATTTTTTTCCCCTTGACTGTCTTGGATTGAGAAAGGTGTGCAAATATTTTTATGTTTCCTTGCATCTGCTGTATTTTCTGCTATGATGTATATTGTTTCTTATAATTGTAACTATTATAAGTTACATAAATATGAATATCTCTTGAATATATTCATTTCTAAATGTCCTGCTTGTTTCTTTTAATGCTTTTTTTGGACTGCATTCTTCTTTGAAAGTAAGATTAAAACCCTCTGACCCTCTGTCTCCTTTGGCCTGGCATATATTTGTCCATCTTGTATTTTTAACCCTTATGATTCTCTTTGCTTTAAATATGTCTCTTGTATATAGTGTATTGCATTTTGTTTGATAGCCTATCAGAAGTATTTTTTCTTAATAGTTTAACAAGTTTAATTTATGTTTATCGACACCATCAAAATGTTTGACTTCAGTTCTACAATGGTATTTTATATGTAGTTAAATAAACTGATACTCACATGTATATACATTTGTACATATATATTCATATGCACACCAATACATGTACGAATATATGTTTGAAATATTTATCTTCTACCTATCTGTCTGGCTATTGGCACATATTTGTGTTTTAATCTATTTACTTAAATATTACCTATATTCTTTTTTATAAGATCTTGTGTTTTTGTTTTTGTGTTGTTATTATGTCAATTATTATTATTGATATTAGCTAGTAATTCTTTCTTCTCTACCTTCTTCCTACAATATAATTTGAAAAAAATATATTTTAAAATCATAGTTGGTGAGCTTGTTCTTTGTGCATACATTCTCCTTATTCTGCAAAGAGTGTTACTGTATCTGCATTGTTAGAGCATATAATCACTGTCTGTAATTCTGTTTCCCTTATAACTATTTTTATCTTGTCCATATATATTGATATCTCTTTAGTGATACTAATTTTATGAAATTCACACTCAAGTAGATATACTAGGAAGCGCTCATTGGAAAAATACTCCTTAACTTTCTCTGTCTTCATAACAGTTTGTTTAGAACCTTAAAACTTGAAGGACATGCTGGCTAAGTATAGAATTCTATTAACTTCTTTCCTTGAGTATCTCAAATATGTTACTTCATTATCTTCTGGTATAAACTTTTGCTGTCACAAAATGAAATCAACCTGATATTATTTCCTTATAACTTTATCTTTATAGCAGACACTAGATGCCTTTTTGATACATTCATCTCCCAGCTGCTGTGAGTATTGGCCACCAAAAAAACAACCACTCTTTCTCTAGAGGATTGCTCTTAGCTGATGGGGGCAGTATCCTCTTTTGAATATGGCCAAGAGCTCATGAGTCACTGAAATGGGGTACAAAGGACTATGTATGTACTATAGATTTTGTACAGAAGATTTTCTTATATACTGTGTATTAAAAGACTAGACCTCTTGCTTCAACATAGAGATACCTTCACTGTCTATTTAATGGTTATTTTGTTTCTTTGTTTTTTACTTTTTTTATTTTTTTGAGACAGAGTCTTGCTGTGTCACCAGGCACCAGGCTGGAGTGCAGTGGCATGATCTCAGCTCACTGCAACCTCTGCCTCACAGGTTCGAGCAATTCTTCTGCCTCAGCCTCCCAAGTAGCTGGGACTACAGGCACCCACCACCACACCCAGCTAATTTTTGTATTTTAGTAGAGACAGGGTTTCACCATGTTGGCCCAGATGATGTTGATCTCTTGACCTCATCAACCACCCACCTCGGACTCCCAAAGTGCTGTGATTACAGGTGTGAGCCACTGTGCCCAGCCTAATTTCCTTTTTCCTAAGGTAACTTAGAAGATCCAACAACAATATCTGCCTTTGTTCATTTAGATGAGTATTTTGTTTTTATTTTAGGAAGAAAGGTAAACTAGAGTTGCTTTCCTACCTTCACAGTTCTTGAGATCCTTCTTCTGATTCATATTCAAGATAATTAAAATTATGATGATAATATTTGAAGTAGGCCAGCTTTTTCTTTCCCAAGTTTAGATGAAACTTCTTATTTTTCCCTACTATTTTTGCATTCTACCTTTCACAATTTCTCCAGAGTATAGATTATATTGCTAGCAGTTTTTTTCAGGGAGACTATCCTAAAATGGAGCTTTAGTTTGTTTCCAGCATTTAAAGGGGCCAGATAACTCCAGTGCTATCTGAACTTTTGAGCCCCTGCATGCAGTCATGAATTGATGCCTGTCTACCTCTGTCTCAGTTTCAGTTAGTTTTCTCTGATTGGCCACATGGTTTTCAGTGAGTAGTTGTTTATGCCAGCGGTGGGAGAGTGGCGGTTCTTTGATTTTCAGCGTGGTTGTAATCACGTTACCTTCTCTCTGACTCTTCTTGCTCAGTTGCTGATTCCTTGTGGGTTTTATTGCTGTCATCGATTTGTCTCCATCTTGTCAAGTTTGCAGATTAGTGATGAGACATTTTTATTTAACTTTGTTGTATATGTTGACTCTAGATTTTGGGATTTCTATTCTAATTGCTGTCTGGTTTTTGGTTCAATTTAGGGAGATTTAAAAGCTATACCATCACCATCTTTCCAGAATACTCCAAATCTGTCTATATTTAGAGTTTATGTTTGAACAGGAAAAATTATATATATTATGTATGTATGTGTATACATGAACACACACACACACACACACACACACACACACACACACAGAGCAAGAGAAAGAGAACAACAAAACGGAACAAACTTCAAACATCTGGAAAACTAAGTTAATGCTTTGGATTACCAGTTTGGGTCTTACTGATTAGCTCTGGAGGAATGAAACAGATTTATGTACTGCTTGGCTTGTGAATTGAAAAGGCCGGGAGATTTCCAGACTATTTCATGAATTAATGTTTAACATCCTTAGCTTAATGGATATTTTTGTTTCTAAACTTTATGACATGCCAAATTGATGCACACAACGAGTCTTGAATTACAGGTAGTAGGGCAAAATGCATACAATTCAAGTGTGGCTTAATTTCTCTGCCACCAAAAAGTCTTGACAAAGTCAAGATAGTCCTCACATTCTATCTGCTTTAATACTATTGGTGTATTCAGTAGGTTTCTGAGAAACTTCTTAACATTTTTTTTGAGATTCGGTCCCTTGGAAGGTTAGAAACGGGGAGTAAGTGTTAGCCTAGGTACAGTGAATTTTAAAAGTATATTGTTAGGATCTTGTCACATTGTGAAAGGAGAAATAAGAATCATGCTGGTGTGTTTAGGTTCAGACACTCAGACTGCCTGTACTTAGGCTTGTATTTAAGTTGAAAAGCACTTTCAGCAAAAGCTCTAATTGTTTTAACTTCAAGTTTTTAGTGAAATTCTTACTCTGCTGAGATAAAGTCCTAAAGCCGATAAATATAAAACGTCTTCTCTGTGGACTAGGTGTTCAGAGGAAATAAACATCTACCAGCAGTATAGAAATCTCAGGGTAGAGAAGCCAATGGGAAGGAAGGCCTGCCGGCCGGGATGTGGCCCAATGGAGTTCTGTGGATGTTGTTCCAGATGAGGCTGTAGCCCTGGAAACCAATTCTATTCTTCCAACACCTTTCCAGTCCTCTTTCTTACCCTAGAACAAGGGGTGGCAAACTTTTATGTTAAGGGCCATACAGCAACTCTTTAATTCTGCTGTTGTAGTGAGAAAGCAGCCATATATAAAAGCCATGCCTGTGTTCTCATAAAACTGTATTTACAAACATAGGTTATGGCCTGCAAGTCACCGTTTGCCAATCCTCACTCCAGAACAAGAATCAAATTAGAGGGTGAGGCCTAGCCAAGTCACGACACAAAAGGAACACTTAATACAAAGGCTGTTATTGACAACTTCCACCTTAAGAAAGGAGATGCCATTCATGGAAAAGGAGCATGCTTTGGGACCAAGTTTGTTAGAACGGGATTGTGGGTACCAAAAGGAGCAGGAAAAAGTCGTATCTGCACTTTCCTTTCTTATGTTATATATATTAAGAAAGGTCCTTTACCTTATTTTGTACCTCTTTGTGTTGTACAGTGAAACTATATGAGCAGATTAGAGAGAAATGTGAAGATTCCTTTATCAAGCTAACAAAAAACTCTTTTACAATATTGATAACTTCCAAGGCAAATTACAACAGAAGTGGCTGTTTGCTTGGCTAAATCCACTGTTCAGTATATCAGTGATGTAATATTTTATGAGACTGGAGACTTGGAAGTAGAAAGAGAATATGAGTGTCTCCCAACATCCTTCTCAACCCTAAAAAATGAAAAATAAAGGCACACAAAATATCTAGAGCTTAATAGCAGCATTAGAAATTTCAACCCAATAGGATTAAAAAATAACTAGATTATTATTGTGAAACAGTTTTTCCTTGTGTATGACAAAAAAGTCACATATCCTTTTAAATAAAAATACAAAGTGAAATTTGTTTGAAGCGAACGTTGTAATGGAAACGTAAGAAAGAACAAGCTTTAGGACCATTTTTGATAATTTTTATGCATGAGAACTCTAAGGGATCTTGTGAATGCAACCTGCATGTTGGGAAAGTGTAGGTATGGTAAATAGATTTTGAGTCTGTAGTACCTGGTTAAAAAATAAGAAGTAATTAAAGAAGATCAATTTAAAAACAATTCTGTTTCCCACATTGAGAGCAAAATGTCTAATTATTAAGTTTATAAATATCTTTTTTCTTTGCCTATGACTTACCATTTCATATGTGGGGATATCTATTATTATACATAGAAAAGATTTCCCTCATGCATACTTTTCTTACATAAATCAGATGTATGATACCTAAAAGTCTAACAGAAAATAAGGCAGTACTCATTAGGGCAGATGGTAATAGGAGCTTGAAAATTCTTGGTGCTGTCAAAATTCTAGTTACTGGACCAAAAGCTGGGCATTATTGCAATCAGTTTGCTGAAGAGACATCTGCACACTCAGTGTTCATTGCAGCACTATTCACAATAGCCAGGATATGGAATCAACCTAAATGTCCATCTACAGAAGAATGGATACAGAAAATGTAATATAGATACCACACTGGAATACTATTCAGCTGTAAAACAGAATGAAATCATTTTATTTGCTGCAACATGGACAAGCCTGGAGGATATTATGTTAAGTGAAATAAGCCAGGGACAGAGAGACAAACACTGCATGATCTCACTCATGTGAGTAATCTAAAAAAGTTGATTTCATAGAAATAGCAGAAGAGGGATCACTAGAGGTTGTGAAAGAAAGTGAGGAGGACAGAGAGACTGGACATCAGGTGCAGAGTCATATTTAGACAGGAAAAATATGTTCTGGTGTTCAATTACACAGTAGGATGACTACAGCAAATAATGTGATGTATATTTCAAGACAGCTAAGATAGAAGATTTTGAATGTAGCCATCACAAAGCAATTATACATATGTATGGTGATATATATGGTAATTACCCTGATGTGATCACCATACTATATAAAAATGTGTTGAAATGTCATATGGTAATATATATATGTATAATTATTTGTCAGTTATAAATTAAAAAAAATTATGACTGAGATTATAGGTTATATAGAAAAATGATGAAATATTTGTGATTGCTAATAAGTAGCATTGTGAACAATTTCATGTTAACTTTTTTCAAATTAATAATTTTGACAGTAAAATAAACAACCTGCTAATTCCAGTAGTCCCCCCAAAAAGTGAGCATAACACAATTCCAGAAGTAACACAGAAGCTTTTAAATTTATTTAAAAGTTGAATAATTATATAGGATAATATATCAAGTCACTGCAATGTACAGTTTTTATGGTTGAGTTTTGAAAACTACCATATTATCCCTGTCCAAACAGAAGTTGCAAACCTCTCCTCCAGGAACGAAAAGCATTTTAAGCTAGATAAATTGTTTACCAATGTCTATTCGACAACCCTCAATTTCAGAACATTGAATCTCTCTTCTTCCTCGGTAGTAGGAAGCATTTTTTTAGTGAGAGAAAGTAGAAAATGAGCATTTCGTGCTGATGTAGAGACTGGTGAAAACAACACAGTATGTGATAACTCTATTCTGGGATGAAACCAAACATTGCATAGTTCTTTCAAGAATCAAAGATGTGGCTGGGCATGGTGGCTCCGTCTGTAATCCTAGCACTTTAGGAGGCTGAGGCAGGCGAATCACTTGAGGTCAGGAGTTCGAGACCAGCCTTGCCAACATGGTGAAATCCTGTCTCTACTAAAAATAGAAAAATTAGTCAGGTATGGTGGCGGGTGCCTGTAATCCCTGCTACTCAGGAGGCTGAGGCAGGAGAATCAATCACTTGAACCCAGGAGGAGGAGGTTGCGTGAGCCGAGATCATGCCACTGCACTCCAGTCTGGGCAACAGAGCAAGACTCTGTCTCAAAAAATTAATAAATAAATCAGAGATGTGTAATCTTATTTGTATTGTCTTTACAAATCTATACAGATTTGATCATTGCTTAAACTACATTTTCATTCCATTTAAAGAGTCCTGAAACCTAAACATGAGTTGGATAATGTTTGGATGAAGTAGAAAAAAATGTGAAATTTTTAAGGAATATTTTTCCTTTTAAGTTTTTTTAAAAGAAAAACAGCTTATTGAGGTATGATTGGTATGAAAAGCTTTACATATATTCTGTATACAACTTGAAGTTTGGAGTTAAGTGTATGCCCATGAAACCATCCTAACAATCTATGTTATAAACCTATCATCTGCAAAAATTTCATCCTGCACTCTTTATTATTTTGTGTGATAATAACATTTAATGTAAGATCTACCCTCTTAGCTTTTTTTTTTTCCTTTTGAGACAGAGTCTCGCTCTTATCATTCAGGCTGGAGTGCAGGGACACAATCTCAGCTCACTGCAACCTCTGCCTCACAGGCTCAAGTGATTCTCCTGCGTTAGCCTCCCAAGTAGCTAGGATTATAGGCGTGTGCCTCCGTGCCCAGCTACTTTTTTTTTTTTTAATTTTCAGTAGAGATGGGGTTTTGCCACGTTGTCCAGGCTGGTCTCGAACTCCTGAGCTCAGATAATCTGCCTGCCGAGGCCTCCACAAGGTGCTAGGATTACAGGCATGAGCCACCACCCTCAGCCCAAAATTTTAAGTATATAATACAGTGTTGTTAACCACACTTACTGTGTTCTACAGTAGATCTTTAAGATTCACTCATTTTGCACAACTAAAACGTTGTACCCTTTGACCAACACCTCCCTATTTCCTGCTCTTCTAGCCGCTGTTAATCACTCATCTGAGTTTGTATGAGTTTGTATGAGTTTATATGAGTTTGACCATTTTAGATCCCTCGTATAAGTGAGATCCTTTAGTGTCTGGCAGTTACACTTAGCACAATGTTCTCTAGGTTTCTTCATGTTGCAAATGGCAGGATTTCCTTCTCTTTTAGGGTTCAATATTATTCCACACACGTATATATCACAATTTCTTTATTAAATCTGGTGAACCTGGAAACCATCATTCTTAGCAAACTGACACAACAGAAAATCAAACACTGCATGTTCTCATAGGTGGGTGTTTAACAATGAGAATACATGGACACAGGGAGGGGAGCATCACACAATGGGGTCTGTGAGGGGGAACTAGGGGAGGGACAGTAGGGGGTGGGGAGTTGGGGAGGGATAACATGGGGAGAAATGCCAGATATAGGTGATGGGGAGGAAGGCAGCAAACCACATTGCCATGTATGTACCTATGCAACAATCTTGCATGTTCTTCACATATACCCCAAAACCTAAAATGCAATAAAAAAAAATCTCAAACTCTTTACATTTAGAAAAGGAATTCAAGGAAGTATACTTCCTCTTCTACCTGTCAAGTTTTGAAACATTTCCCATTTTTTAAAGATGTTAAGCAGTACAGAATTTCCATTTTAAAGAAAAATATATAGTTTGAAGTTCCTCAGAAAGAAGTTTTCTAATACTTGTACTGAACTTGTGCTAAAATTTTTTAGAGAAATAATAATTTTCAATTTAAAAACTAAATTTAGCAAATCATTGCATTTACCAGTCACTTCTGTATCTGAGATATTCATTTGATACCACTTCCAATATTTCAATATTATCTGCAGTTTCTTAGGGCTCACAGAGTGTGCTAACATGCAATTCATCCTATCTTTTATGAACCACATAACCTTCTGAATGTATTGCTTATAAATGCATTGAAATATTGTCAGTTATTTTGCAGATGCCTGAATATTGTTGTATAAAGAATTACCAACATTCACAATTTTGGAACTCCTCAATTTTTTTTGACAGAAACACATTTAAATTACCTTTAAATGATAATTATGACATTATCTGTAAAAAGGTCTTTGCTCTGCCTTTCTAAACTTTGGAGAAACCATTAAACATCTACCCATTATCAACATTATCGTATTTCTGGCCACTCGATTACGTGAAAATTAACCCTGATTTGCTGTAGATGCATTTATATAACTCTGTTTAGGTTAGTGTCAGTCATTTCTCCAAATATAATGAAAATGAGGATACTCTCTTTAATTAAGATGGCCTTTGATGCTTTACGAAGGTATTTTACCCAAATTGACAGCCAGACCACTATTTCAGTGGTTATGTATCACATTCAGTCGAGTTAATGGAAACAATACATTCATACTTTCAGCATCATTTTGGATGTTATTATCTGCATGGTTTTATTTTTCTGCTTACAGAATTGTTCAGATCAATCTGTGAACATGCAAACATTTCTTTTTATATTTCTGGTTTCAAACAACTAAAAAAAAATTTTTATTTTTAACAAATGAAATAGATTCATAGTATTCCTTTAACAGTGAGCACTATTCCCTAGCAAACAAATATTGTCAACTTTGAATGTCAGGTTTTTCCATTTACTTCAATGTGTTTTGTGTGAAAGGATCATTTATCTGCAAGAGTTCTATCACAAAATCTATTTTCACTCCAAAAGCAGTGGTTTCAAATGCATACTACTTTTTCATGGATTCTAATTTCCTAGAATTATTTTTTTCACTGGAAGTTTCTAGTTTTGTTTCCAAGTAATTATAGGTGCCTAGAAAAATACATCATAACTACAAACCAATTAGACAAAAATTCAAATATTAAAAGGGCAAAGCAAGCACTAAGTGTTTCTAAGCTGTTCAATGTTGACTCAAATAAATAGATTTATGGGGGAGGTTATGCAACTAAAATATTAACTATTTGTTAATTGTTTGTTCATGTTTTCTTTTTTATAATTTGTTTTATATTTTAATAAAAATATGTTTTTATACTGTTACAGAATAAACAAAATCACTGCTTTATTTCACAGTTTATGTAATTATTGAATTGTAAATTTATTTATATATATATATTTGCACTGTGGAGAATAGCACCAAGTGTTGAGGCTGCAGAGAAGAACACAGTTATGACTTTGAATGGCATTTCATCATTTGTTTGCTGATGAGTCAGGGAGAACCCCTGTTAGAACCCCCAGAGCCACTATGGTGAGATAGTAGAAGTTAGCAACCTTTCTAAGTCTTCAATCTCTCCCAGGTCCTCATTAGTGTTGCCTGTGTCCAAACAGTCTGTAGCTACATTCCGTTTTATCATATCAAGATTCTACTGTCCATCTGAAACATACAACACAAAGGAAAATAACCTCAGCCTTATATACAGGAAAGGGCAATCCCAGGGCTCTCTACTCAGATTTACAATCTTATCCCTACCATTTTTCTTCCTGTTCCCATGGTGTAAAAGAAAACAAAAGTCACCTGCAAAATATTCCTGTATATCCCAAAGTTTGATTCAAAAATCTAATAATAGACTAGAGATGTCTGCTTTCAATCTAGGGTAACAGGGACCAGATTTACCAACCACCTGAAATAACCAAGATACAGACAAAAGAATGAAACAATATTTTTCAGGACACTGAACATCACTGGCAAGGAAGGATAAGAATCCCTTAGAGATGGAAAATGAGCAAGGTGAACCTTGCATTTGCGCCAGCTCACTGCCTGAAGAGAGCTCCCAGGCTATAAGCAGAGAAGGAAAGTCCAGACAGAACCTGGTGGACACCCTGAATTGAAGAGATAGAACTGGGTGTCTAAGGAGATAAGGCAGATGGAGTTTGTGAGGTGGTACTCTGCAATGAAGGGGCTGCAGAAATGAGATAAATTTCCGGAGGTCTGCAGGGGGCCCTCATGATTCTTCCGTACCATCCTAATCAGTGCATGCATGTAAGAAAAAAAAAACTTGAGGTACCCCAAAGAACTACTCAGAAGAGCTAGAGGCAATAGTGCCCATAACTCACAGAAAAAGTGCCTGTCCTCACAAGCCAGGCGGGAAAACTTCGTGATTCACACAGTATAGTGTAGAATACACAGGCGAGTTTGCTTTACTATTTACCCAGAATAACAAAAGCGTAAGTTCATTACAAGACTTGCATATAAGTATTCATAGCAACCTTCTCTGTGATAGTTCCAACCTGAAAACAACCTAGACATCCATCAGTGAGATATAGCTTTATATGGAACACCACTAAGCAATAAAAGAAATGAACTATTGATATACATTATAGTACAATTATGCTGAGTAAATGAAGTCAGATAAAAAATGAGTACATGCTGTATGCTTCCATTTATATGAAATTTTATATTAATAAGAGCAAAACTCATCTACAAGTACAGAAGGCAAAGGGTAAATCTGTGGTATCCTGGGTAAGTGAGTTGAGTGAGAAGGAGAGGCGGAGAATCCTTCTTGGAGAATCCTTGGGTAGAGATATTACAAAAGTTCACAAGAGCAATTTGGGGAGTGATGTATGTTTATTATCTTGCTTAGAAATAATGGACATATTTATTATTTTGATCATGGTTAAGGTTTCACAGGTGTCTATATATGTCAAAACTTATCAAACTGTGTACTTTAAATGTCAGTTTATTTCAAGTCAATTGTATCTTAACAAACCTTTTAAGAAGCTGAAAAAAAATTAAAAACAGATTGAATGAATCCTGCTATAAGTGAGTTAGTCTTACAAGTCTAAATGTCTCTTGGTCTTTAACCGGGACACGTTGTGATATTTTATTTCTCTACTTCCAAAGATATAAAAATAAGCTGGCAATTTTTATTCTGAGTACAATGTATAAAAGCCCATAATCCTATAACTGTAGTAGAAGTTTGAAAGAATTTTCTCATTCAGATTTGCTCATTATGCATTCTTAATCTAAAAAGTTAGCAAGAAATAGGATTTTTTAAAACATGCCATTCGAAGCAGACAGTTTACTCTGGTGATTTTTTGAATCTTGACCCTCTCAGAGTACACAACAAATATTTTTAACATAGAGATGGCTATCCTATCTCTGGGATTGTGATTTACTAGATTTGGATCTTCTTCTGTGGGTTCTATAATTTTTCCTGGATTTGTGAAGTCTTCTGGAATAAGGTAAGAGGTGACTTCTAGTGAAATCCATATGTCTCCCTGAGTAAAAGATTCTAAATATATAGCCTGAGCATTTGGGCAGCTCTGTGTGTTTCAGTATAATTAAGTTCCTAAATGAAAACCTCAGGAAGGCATGACAATACGCTTGGCGGAGCAAAGGTTGCAACATATACTACCAGCTACTGAGCAAGGAAAAGCCAAAACTGCAGTGGAGACTGGTGACCCAGTCAGAAGACTTGGTTTTGAGTGCTTATGAACTTACACAAAACCTTTTTACCCATTTTAAGCTTGATTTTCCCACTCTAATGTTAAAATCACGATAATACCTACCCACTTCAAAGAGTGTAGAGGATCAATACAATGTACGCAAATGTAGGCTGTAACTTATGAAAGCATTAGTAAACATTATCACCATTTATTTAGCATCAATTCTCAAGTGGTCTCTTGGCACTAGGCACTTTCACATATGTCTTTCAATTGTATCCTCACAACTATTCTATGAAGTTGGTGTTAGATACATAGGTTTAGTAGGCAGAGAAATTAAAGGTCAGATGGATAAAAACAAGTCTGCAGGGCCACAGTGCAGCAGTGCAGACGCTGGGCAGTTCTGGCTGGTTTCTGTGCCCAGACTTCCTCTGCCCACTCTGGTTTGCTCCCAGTTATATCAGTTTTCGAATGAGTGAGGAAGTGGGGAAAACCCATATCAAGTATTCTCAAGGAGCCCCTTAGTGAGGAATTTATAACCATGAACTTTAAATAATTGCCAAAACAAGAAAAATCACTAAATTGTCTATAGTATTCTGTGCCCCCCCCAAAAATACTCCTGAAACAATATGCAAAGAACAATTGGAGAGAAAATGAAGATAATGAATACAAGCTGGATAGAAGTTATATCTTGGTACAGACAATATTTTGCTTCCACAGTAGCTGGGGACAGTGGAATGACTAGCCTCACCAGCTTTGTGTTAGACTTTGTTCCCAAAGAGGCTGAGTACTCGGGGGAACAGGAAGGAACCCAATAATATGGCAAAGCCCCAGTATTGCTAATGAACTTCCCTGTGCATATAAAGGATGCCCTGAATGACACCTAAACTGCAACATAGACCCCAGGGAAAATGTAGCTTTAGAAACTGTGATTGCCACAAAATGCCTTTCTCTAGGAACTGACCATCACTCAAGTTGTCATTAATTCCCAGTGTAACAAGCTAATGCAAACAATGCTGGAAATTGCTTCCAAGTTCTGCTGAAAATCAGGCCATGTGTAAATACAGCTAATGTTAAGAGGCAAAGTGCAGGAAACAATGCCAGCATCAGCAGCCTTTTTGACTACAAGGAATAACTACATGACACCAAGCTCAATTTAAGCCTTCACGCCCACATCAGTAGTTCTACATCACCAATGATCAAAGCCATCAACTTGAAGGAGAATCTAATAATGATAGGGAGTTGGGTATGAGGGATTACATTTCTTCACTACATCACTTTTTATTGCTTAGTATATTTAATAAAATGAAGTTTTAGCAAATTGCTAACAGCGTCAGCAGATGGAATTTGTAGCGTAGGAGAAAGGGATTCCGAAGTTTTGAGAGATTCTGAACTGTTGTGTACTGGAGCCTTTTCTCACTATTTGTACAGTTTTAGGGACACGACCCATGCATACTGTGCACCCAGTCAACCCTAGTATTTCCTGTCATGGGTCTGATTGTTGTCTTTTCCTTGCTAGCATGGAATCCTTATGACCACGGTTTCTTTCTTCCCCTGAGAATAAAATACAGTTTCAAAGTATCCTGGAAATATCTCCACTGTGACTATGAAAGAGGCAGTGAGATTACATAAAGGGATGGGGTGTCTACAAGCAGGTTGGATGCAGGGTGGGAGCTTAGTTGTGTGATTCAGGTGTTTATATTCATGCAGAGATATGTACACTGCTTGGCAGGAAGAGAGGATTGTTTTAAAATCATGGAGAATCTAGGATTCAATCTAAGTACTCTTTAACACCACTTACATTGTCCTTTTGATTGCACCTTGCTATCTCTCTTGATATATAAATAATTTCCCCTTTCACATTTTGTTGTTATTTGGTAGTTGACTGTATAATCCACTAATAGAATAAAACAGAGGCCACTGTGAGGGAACATGATTGAAATAAAAACAGTGGGTTTAAAATTGGGAAGTCTGAGGCCTAATAGCTTTCTAACCTTAAAACACTTTAAACTCAGCTTCAGTTTCCTTGCATGTTTAGAGATAAAGTTAGGCCATACATCATTACAGGGATGGGGGGACCTATATTGAGTGGGGCTCAGTGACTCATAAGAGCCCATTTATCTTTATATTGTTGTGGTTCAACATGTTTAGAGCTACATAGAATTTTTGCTATTATTATATAATAATATTCAGGCTGTGTTTATATCACATCAGCACAGATAGTAACTCAACAAGGCAACCCCATGGATTAAAAAAAAAAGCCAGCCAACTCAATTAACTGGCTGAAATGTCTACCTAATAAAAATTTTTTCCTTCCTTTTTTTTTGTACTTGAGGCATGCTAGGTATTAATGTCAGTTTGTATTTTAATTTAGGATGCAATGATTTAGATCGTCCTCATCTAACTCTTTCACTTGCTAAGTAATCAAAATCACTGCCTGGCAATTTTTCATAGAAAACTGTTGTTGTACAAAAATATGTTTTTTAAATCACCAACCACTTCCAACAGATATTAACAGATACAGGGTAGACAATATAGGTCAAAGCAATATTGGTTTGCTATGAGCACGAAGTAAAAACAAGTACATTTTTTTTTGGCCTTTGGGTGGCCTGGTTGAGTTTAAATACCTAAAAAGCTTTTAATTTACATAATTCATACATACATACCTCAGACTCTAGATTCAGGATAGGGACAGACAGCGTTTAAAAGCTTAGCTAGTGAATTCCAGCTCTATCACTTGCTAGCTTTTGATTTCTTCAAGGTATTGACCACACTGAACTTTGATTTCCTCACTGGTAAAATGGCTGTTAATATCCCATAATCATGCAATGCAAGGGGAGTTATTTTTTTATTTGTATTTATTTAATTATTTAGAGACAGCGTCTTGCTTTGTCACCCAGGCTGAAGCGTTGTGGTATGATCTCTGCTCACTGCAAACTCTCCCTCCTGGGTTCAACGGATACTTCTGCCTCAGCCTCCAGAGTAGCTGGGATTACAGGTGGCTGCCACCACACCTGGCTGATCGTTGTAGTTTTAGTACAGATGGGGTTTCACCACATTGGCCAGGCTGCCCTCAAATTCCTGTCCTCAAGTGATCCACCCATCTTGGCATCCCAAAATGCTGGGATTATAGGCCTGAGCCACTGTTCCTAGCTAAAGGGAGTTAAATTAACCCACACAAAGCATCTAGAGTGTCACGTGACATATATCAAATGTTCAGTAAATATTAGCTAAGATCAGACAGGCTTATAAAACTTAAATTTCTAAAGTTTTATGACCTTTGAGAGGAAGTCATTGCTATGATTGTCAGAGGTTTTGCTTAATATTGGTTAAACTATCTTAACTAACTATTCATTTTCCCTTGTCTGTTAGCATTCAATTTAATATAGTGACAAATATAAAGAATCTATAAAATGAAACTAATCAATATTTATTTTCATGTAATTAATTCAAAAACCATTATGCTTCAGATAGTTGGATTTCTTGGTTTTCAGCGGTTGAAATTTCCCTTCCTTTAAATTCTTAAATTCCCTCCTTCACCTTATAGAGGTTAAAGGTTGTACAGAAATTTAAGGTTTAAGAACTTAAAATTCCTTTAAGAAGTTTAAGACCTTAAAGATTGTTTCCACCTTTCTTCCATACTCTCTCTCTCTCCTTCACTCTCTCTCTCTCTCTCTCTCAAATTAAAGCATGATAGAGATTCAATCATTCTGGCACATAATATATCTGATCAAAAATATAAGCCACAGATTTTTTCCCCTGAATTTTCCCTCCTTACCTCTCCTGTCTCTCTGCTGTTTATGCAACCCTACTAATCATCTAGAATTAAATCTTGGACAAACAAATCAGTACATCATGTCATATTTCAATAGAGATGTGTCACAGATCCCTGTGGGTTGCCCTTGTGTCTACTAAACAGCCCTAATCTAACACAGATTCCTACAGCTGCTTTCTGCCTGTCCATGGACTAGCTCAGCTCTAACCAAACAGGAAGTCACACTAGGCTCCAGACACTGTATTTCTAGACACAGAACTTCTTCATGATTTTGCTGGCTGCAGGAACTCCAGTGAAATGATGGGTGACAGACAGAACAAACCTTTTGGAGAGATGGAAAGAATGCAGCCTTATGCAGATCCTAACCAGATGCGTTATAGCTATTTATTTATTCCCCTCTTTTCCTCTTTTTGCAAAAACAATTTAAATTTAACAAATTTTTATATACAACGAAGTGTTGTGATGTGAGCCCTTGAACATTTGACTTAAGAGCCAAGAGGTTAGACAATTGTTTGAATTTCATAAGGAAAAACAGATGTGGTTTGGAAGTTTCATGCTAATGGAATTCAGGCTGTGGGAAGGCCCTGGAAACCCTGCTTTTGCCTGAAGCTGCTACATTTTTGTTTATTCACCAAATCAAAAGCCTCAGGCTGGGTGGCTTGGAGAAGTGGGTTAAAGTCATTCACTCATTCCTCCCACTTAAAAGATACCACTGAATTTATAACATGTTTAATGGTCCAGTTTTCTTGTTTATTTGGTACATTCTATTTTGGGAATATTAGATTCTGAAACTGAAAGCCTGTAGGAATAATTATGGATAGGGAACATTTTATAAAGTGTCTTTGCTTTTCTCCAGTGTACCGACTAGTGAAGCAATGTATTCTATAAAGAGTAAAGATGTAAAAAATCACCATAGAAACTAGAACAGAGGGGAAGAATTTCTACATCAGATCTCATAATTATTTCATGTGACATGTTGTCACCACAATGTTAACTTTATCCATTTGTTCCCAAACATGTCTGATTATTTGTAATTTGGGATGTTTTGCAAAAACTTCAGTTCTCTAAAGCCACTTCAAATTTAGAAAATCAAAATAGCCAAGGGCAGAGTCTGGAAATTTGTATTTTTTTAAATCCTCAACTGATTTTGGTGACTAACTTAATTTGGGAGACACTGATCCACACAAGAGATCTGTCCATTGCGTGGTTAATTGCATCAGGGCAAATTGCTACTGGATGCTTCAAAGCCAAGGCTGGGCGTGGTGGCTCATGCGTATAATCCCAGCAATTGGGAGACTGAGGCAGGCAGATCACTTGAGGTCAGGAGTTCGAGACCAGCCTGGCCTACATGGTGAAACTTTGTCTATACTAAAAATACAAAAATTAGCTGGGAATGGTGGTGGGTACCTATAATCCTAGCTATTTGGGAGGCTGAGGCAGGAGAATCTCTTGAACCTTGGAGGTGGAGGTTGTGGTCAGCCGAGATCGTGCCACTACACTCCAGCCTGGGCAAGGGAGCGAGACTCTATCTCAAAAAAAAAAAAAAAAAAAAAAGAATAAAAAATAACAAAAACAAAAAAAGCAAAAAGTCAATGCTTGAGTCTAGGGTACCTAGAATTTTCCCCTGTGCACTCACATTCAAATTTAGATCTAAAGATTTGGCTACATTGCAAAGAGGAAGGGTTATAAATAACCCTAAGATGTTCAGAAAATTACTTCAAGTATTTATTTTCTACATTAGGATTCTGAGGCCCAGAGAGATGATGGATGGAACGTTTGAAATAAGCACATCTGGACTCGATTTCAAGTACACAATATGGACTTCATTTGTGATCTTCAATGCCTCCTAGCATTGCCAACTTTATAATTTTAAATCTGTGCTGTGAACCTTCTACCCATATGCATATCAGGTGACCCAGAGGGCCTTAATATTTAGCTTGACTAAACTTTAGACCTACTTCTGGCCATTAGGTGCCTGACTTCCTTTCTTTAGTTCATTTGCATTAGAAACTTGTAATCATAAGATCTTTCTCTGTTTCTTTGAGATGTAAATCTTTCTAAAAACTTGTCAGTGTTACAACCCTGAACTGTCACTGGACTGTCTTTATTAAGAAATTGGAAGTCATCCCTTTGAAATGTAGTGCCCCTATCTTTCCGTTTCTGTGGGAGAGTAGGAATCTAACTTCAGAGGACATCTCATTTCAAGTTGTTAAACTACCTCTTGTCATGAAGATACAAGAAAGTGTACTTCTCCTTTGGGTAAGGCCAGTTACCAAGCACTGGTGGCCTATGATGCTCCCTATCCCAGGTCTTAAAAAGTCTCCAGCCCTTCCTTTCAGCAGAGTTGAGTTCAGACTAAGTTCTGGTCTCTCTCCCCTATTGCAATAGCCTTGCCTTTAAATTTTCCTTGAATATATAACTTTATACACTTGAATTTTTGTTTTTATATGACATACTGAGCCTTTTACAGTAAAAGTCATACCTCTATTATACTTTCATCTGTTTTCTAATCAAAATAAGAGTTGGCTAGGTGCAGTGGCTCACACCTATAATCTCTGTACTTTAGGAGGCCAAGATGTGCAGATCACCTAGGGTCAGGAGTTGGAGACCAGCCTGGCCAGCATGGCAAGGCTCCATCTCTACTAAAAATACAAAAATTAGCTGGGTATGATAGCAGGTGCCTGTAATCCCAGCTACTCAGGAGGCTGAGGCAGAAGAATTGCTTGAATCGGGAAGGCGGACGTTGCAGTGAGCCAAGATTGCACCACTGCACTCCAGCCTGAGCGACAGAGTGAGACTTTTCTCAAAATAAATAAATAAAAAAAGAGTTTATCTTTTGTTAGTCTTGGTGTCTCTTTCAGCAAGAGCAATAAATCATAATATATGTCATCTATCTAAAAGAGAAATGAGTGTCCTAATTCTACATTACAGAAGTCCTGCTGATAGGGCTGCATCTCCATGGCCACAGCCAGACATCATACCAAGTAACTAGATAGGAGTAGCAAGGAAACAAAGAGGGTATTAATGGCAGTGATGGCCACAGAGGCGTGAGTTCTCCAAGATGTCCAGAGGAGGAGTTACCCTTAGACTTTATGAACTAGAGATACATATACTTATCTAGAGAACTTAAAAAATGATGAACTCTTTATCAGTTTGAAATTTCTTGGGAAAAGTCACTGTGGGAATGCAAGGTAGGGGTGTGTGTGTGTGTGTGTGTGTGTGTGTGTGTGTGTGTGTGTGTGTGGTGTATTTTCCTATCCTTTTTCTTCTTGAGGCCCAGAAAGCCACAACAGTAGCATCTATTCAAGTTGGAAAGAACAGAATACCGTTCATTGATCTTTGTGGTGCCCAGATGGCTAAATAACCCAAACACCAGCTTAAAAATGCAAAAGCATGATAATGATAAAAAAAAAAAAAAAAAGGCTTTGTCTGGGGAAGAGGGGACAAATGTTCAGAGCTAAGAGTATTTTAGGAATTTTTCATTAAACCACAATTAAGGACATGTGGTACTATGTTCCATCTATAGCGACACACTTTCTTTCTATTTTAGTTTGTTAGGGCAGCTGTGAAAAATACCACAAACTGGGCGCCTTAAACAACAGAAGTCTATTGTCTCACAGCTCTGCAGGCTGAAATCCAAGACTGAGGTGTTGGCAGGGGTGGTTCTCTGTGAGGGCTGTGAGAGATAATCTTCTTCATGTTCTCTCCTCATTTATGGTGGTTTGCTGGCAATGTTTGGCATTCCTTGGCTCATAGAAGCATTACCCTTATTCACACACACTTTTGTCTTCACTGGCATTCTCTCTGTATGAATATCTGTTTTCAAATTTCCCATTATTTATAAGTATACCAGCTGATGCATGCAATAAAAATTGGTGTAGTCTGGTGGGCAGCAGAACCCTGAGTTTAAAGAGATAGACTTGGAGTCAAAGAGATTGGGACTTTAATCAGAATTATTCCAGTGACTACCCATGTGACCTTGAATGAGGTAGTCAACCCATCTAAACCTCAGATTTTTTTACCCAAACAAAAGGGAATAAGGTCTACTGACTAGATATATTTGTAATGGAAACATTAAGTAATACAATGTGTGCAAACCACTAGGGAATAGTCTTTGGTACATAAAAAAGCTAAAGAAATGGTTGTTTTATTTAGTTAATAATGTGTAACTTTAAAAGTACTTTTTACACTTGAAAATCAGGTAACCATACATTGTGCAATGTATTAATATGACATTTCTCTGGAACTCATCAACATTATAAAAAAATTTAAAAGTATATACGTAGTCTAATCACGTGAGATAAAATGAGCTTTCAGGGATGCATGGCTTTAGCATAGCAATGCTATGGTAGAAACTATATATGGAAGAAGAAGTTGGGTAGTGACTCAATAACAGGAAAATAAATGTTGCAATCAAAAGCATGCAAGTGGTGAAACTGATAGAAGTTAGGGAATAGAATAATAGCCAAGAATTCAAATTTTAAAATGCTCATACTTAAGGCAGCTTCTGTATTTTACAGATGAGGAGATGGAGATGAGGAGGTCAGTGGTGGGCAAAGTAGGGATAGGGAGGGCTTAGCCCTTCCCTAAACCTTCATCATAAATGTAAAGTATTGTGCCAATAAATCTTCAGTCTTCCCTCACCAACCAAACTGCTGGTACTATGCTTCACCTAGGTAGGATTCTGAACTCCTTTCAAGGTCAGACATGCTATGACCAAGGTGATTATTGGAGAAGTATAGCTAGAAATTGAGTGCTTTGCTTCTGTATGTACTGTTTTTATTCTATGTCACTTTATTTTAAAGAAAAAGGATAGATAAAAAAGAGTTATAGATATGGCAACTGATAGAAAGAATAATGTAAGCAGAAGTGAGAGAATAACAAAATTTCTAGCTTTGAGAATTGAGCAACTTTAAAGCACATTTTAAGATTATTTTAAAATAATATTTTAAAAAATAAATATAAAATGAATTCCGCTTATTTCATGAACTATCTTTAACCAGAGATCAGATGACTCTGGACAAGAGGAACTGAATTAGAAAGATCTAGAATTGCTATCCAATGAGTCTGTGGGATGTCTTAGATTACTGAACTGCACCTTTAATTTTACTGAGAGAAATCATGAGGGCATAAACAAGATGGCAAAAAGGCATGTGACAACTCATCTTAAAGGAAAGATTTATAAAAAGTTCATATATAAAACCCTACTTCCTTAAATGATACAGAATCATACTGATACATTCTCTTTGCAGAACTAGCTCTTTAGCCTTTGAGGGATAACTATTTTAATAATCATTACTGTAGTTAAAGTTGCTGTAAGAAGCAGAGACATCTGGGTTCTAGACCAAACTTTATTTCTGTGAATGAATCCAGAGTAAATAAACCATATTCCCTCACATTTCCTATAGTATTAAAATACAGATGGCTAGAATGAACACCAACAGACTCTCAAAAGAATAAAAAACCTAGGAGGTATCTCAGTGTCACCTGGCTACCTGCCAATAGCCTATCTTTTTGATAGACAGTTCTTGTTAAAAGTAAGAAAAACAGCAAGCGTATCAACCAGAAAGGTTTTTAAGTTTTTCACTTCAGGTGACAGAATGTAGATCTACCACCAGCTTAAATAGATAAGGGCTTTTATTTCCTCAAAATAAAAGGTTGCAACTTAGCTGTGTTGAAATTGCTCAAGGATTTCATTCATAACCCAGCCTCCTCCATTCTTTCTGCTCCACTACCTTCAGTGGGAGGCTTTCATCCTAATGCATGCAATATGTTTGCTGTCTCTCTAAGCATTGCATCAGCTGGCAGGCAAAAAGAGGAGAAAAGAAAAAATGTTAAAGAATAGATGTGAGAGTTGTCTGTTCTACTTAAAAATGTATCCAAATCATTACCAAATTTCTGCTACTTATATGTCTGACTAAACTTATGTCACATGACCATACCTAGCTGCAAGAGAGTCTGTATAAATGAGTAATTTGAGCTTTTCAGGCATTCTAGCAGAGAAAGGAAAAAATAGAATGAAATCAAGAATGTTTTAAAGAAACCCAATTCACATAGTCTTTTGCAGAAAGTAATCATGTTTCATTGAGGTGATTAAGCTGAAATTTCACATTGTTTATTTTCCATTTCTTAAAAATTCTACTTCATAATCTTTCTTCTTAAATGTTCCCATGACCCAATTTAATTCATGTGTTCTTGAGTACTTCATTGTGTTAATGTGCAGGTTCAGAACAGTGTTTGCCATGTATGAGTAATAGTTTAATGAAGAAGATAATGTGTGTATGTATTTGCATGTCTGTGCATCTGTGTGTAAATTCTGGAAGGGTTGCATAGGTTGGTGATATGCTAGTATGTGTGTTTGCCCCTATCAATCTATTGTTCACCACTTTCAACCCTGCTCTGCATAACTGACCTGTATGAAATATATCAACAGGATTTTTATGTTGTGGGGCTTCCAATTGGCTTCAGCCAATGAGGAGCCTCAACAGGAGATCAGAGTATAGCTGTGTAGTGAGGCTGCTATTTACTCAAATTGCAGTTCCTTCCCTATGAGGAAATATCAAGATGATTTGTGCCTCAACTGATGGCCATTGTTCCTTTAACTTGAAAAAATATAAATATAAAAACACTGCTTGAAGTAATCAAAACAGTGTAATTCTGGCATAAAAAGAGACACATAGGCTGGGCGCATTAGCTCACACCTGTAATCCTAGCACTTTGGAAGGCTGAGGCAGGAGGAGCAGAAGGTCTGGAGTTTGAGACCAGGCTGGCTACTAGGGTGAAACCCCTTCTCTACTAAAAAATACAAAAATTAGCCAGGTATGGTGGCACATGCCTGTAGTCCCAGCTACCCTAGAGGCTGAGGCAGGAGAATTGCTTGAACACAGAAGGTGGAGATTGCAGTGAGCTGAAATTGCACCACTACACTCCAGCCTCGGCGACAGAGTAAGACTCCATCTTAAAAAAAAAAAAAAAAAAAAAAAAAGGACACATAGAACTGAATAGAGAGCCCAGAAATAAACGTAAGCATATACAGTCAACTGATCTTTTACAAGACCACCAAGAACACCCAATGGGGAAAGAATAGTCTCTTCAGTTGGTGTTGGGAAAATTGGATGACCACATGCAAAAGAATGAAATTGGACCCTTATACCATATACACAAAAATTACTTTGTAATGGACTGCAAACTTGAATGTAAGACCTTTAACCATAAAACTCCTAGAAGATACATAGGGAAAAATCTCCTTTAAAAAATTTCAATGGTATTTTGGCTATAACCTCAAAAACACAGGAAACAAAAGCAAAAATAGACAAATAGGATTTCATCAAGCTAGAAAGCTTTTACACAGCAAAGGAAATGATCAACAGAGTGAAAAGGCAATCTAAGGAATTGAAGACAATATCTATAAACCATGTATCTAAGAAAGAGTTAAAATCCAAAATATATAAAGAATTCATACAGCTCAATAGCAAGGAAAGTGAAACACAGTAAACAAACAAAGCCCAACAACAAATAATCTGGTGTAAAAATAGGCAAAGACCTTAATAGATATTTTTCCCAAAGAAGATACATAGATGGCTAACAAGTATATTAAAAATGCTCAGCATTGGTAATCATCAGGGAAATGCAAATCAAAACCACAATGAGATCTCACATCACAGCTATTAGAATGATTATTATAAAAAAGACAAAAGATAACAAGTGTTGGTGAGGGCATGAAGGAAAGAGAACCCTTGTTCACTGTTGATGGGATTGTAAATTATTATAGCTGTTATGTTATGAAAACCAGTACAGAGATTCTTCCAAAAATTAAAAACAGAACTACCACATGATTCAGCAATTCCATTTCTGGGTATGTATCTAAAGGAAATGAAATCAGTATCTCAAAGAGATATCTGCACTCCCAGATTCATTACATAATAGCCAAGATTATAGAAACAACCTAAGTGTCTGTCAACAAATGAGTGGATAAAGAAATTTTGGTATTCATACAGTAGAATATTACTCTGCCATAAAAAGGAAATACTGTCATTAGTGACAATATGGATGAACTTGAAGAATACTTTGCTAAGTAAAATAAGCCAGGCACAGAAAGACATATACTGCATGTTGTCACTAACATGTGGGAGCTAAAGAAAAACACTAGACTCATGGAGATAGAGAGTAGAATGATGGTTACCTGAGGGTGGGAAGGATAATACAGAGGGTTAACAGATACAAAAATACAATTAGAAAGAAGGAATAAGATTGTGTTTGGTAGCACAGTAGGGTGAATATAATTAATAACAACTGATTGTATATTTCAAAATAACTAAGAGTGGAATTGGAATGTTCCTAACACAAAGAAGTGATGAATACTTGAGGTGATGGATATTCCAATTACCCTAATGTAATCAGTAACATCTCACATTATATCCTTGTATCAAAATATTACATGTAACTCATAAATATGAATCCATATCATTAAAAAATCAAAAAATAAAATAAAAGTCAAATTCATGGAAGAAGATAGAATGGTGCTTTCTAGAAGCCAAGAGGAGAGTGAAGTGGGGAGATGTTGATGAAATTGTGCAATCTTTTAGTTATATGAATAAGTTTTGGGAATCTGTAGTATAGCATGGTGATTATAGTTAATAATTTATTGTATCCTTGAAATTGATGAGAGAATATTTTGTGTCTCACTCCCCTACACACACAAATGGTAACTATGTGTGTCGATGGATGCATTGATTCAGTTATAATCATTACACAATGATATGTTATACACCTTGAATATATACAACTTTTATTTGTCAGTTATACTTCAATAAAACAGAGGGAAAAAAATAAACCTTATTCTACACGCAGTAGCAATAGCTACATATATGTGTGATTACAACGGAGAACATTTAAATACTGACCATCCTGATTGAATATTTAATTATATTAAGAAAGTATTGTGTGTGGTGGCTTACGCCTGTAATCCCAGCACTTTGGGAGCCTGAGGTGGGCAGATCACGAGGTCAAGAGATAGAGACCATCCTGTCCAACCTAGTGAAACCCCCATCTCTACTGAAAATACAAAAAATTAGCTGGGTGTGGTGGCGCACACCTGTAGTCCCAGGTACTCGGGATGTTGAGGCAGGAGAATCATCGCTTGAACCCAGGAGGCAGAGGTGTAGTGAGCCAAGATCGTGCCACTGCACTCCTGCTTGACAACAGAGCAAGACTCCATCTCAAGGAAAAAAATATTGTTATTTTAAAATACAATATTGTGGATATGTTAAAACTGTAACATGTTTTATGCATATATCTAAAAACTTGTATAAAATGATCTCATGTCTGAAATTTGCTTTAAAGAACATAAAAGAGGTGAAGTAGGTGGGTTATAGGTGAAATAACCTTTACTGTGAGCTGATATCTATTGAAGTTACTTCGTATGTACATAGTGATTCATCAGATGTTTTCTCTAATTTTGTCTATATTGGTAATTTTTAATATTTAAAATTAGAAAAAAAATCAGTCACCTGTTATAGCAAGTTGAAGTTTATTTGCTTCAGGTGTGTGAGCAGAATGCCAGTCACCCCTAGTTCCTGAGAGTCAGGATCTGGAATAGGAATTATAGCATTTTATCATTTACTCTACTCCCTGAACCCATGAGATTGGTATTATTTATACTATTTAAAGTTAAGAAAGCTGAAACTTGGAGAAGTAAGTGATTAGTTCAAGATCACACAACCCAAATCTCAGCTCTGGCATTTGAACCTAGGAAAGCCTGTTGGTTTTTCTTAGTCTCACACAGGGCTACATGTTGGGCTGTTTAATGCACAGAGAAAAATGGAGGTCTATCAGTCAGGTGTTTAGCTATTTGGTAGAGAGACACCTGAATTCAGCCAAGAAAATTTCATGATCCATACCTGTTTCTCCTCTATAATGATTAGATTCATGACTATTTCCTCATTCCTTTATTCCTTCATTCCTTCATGCACCAGTATTTCTTGAATTGCTTTCATGTGCCCAGAACTGCTCTAAGGCTTCAAGATGAAAGTGTACAAAGCAGAGCAGCCTCATGCCTCATGCAGTATACTGTCTGGTCTAATAGGACGAAGGATGTTTGTAAAAGTAAATTCTTATAAATAAATATAGGTGGTGAATGAGATAATTAAGGACTTGAAATAACAGAGTGGAAGAACCTACACTGAACTGTAATATCAAGTAAGGTGTCTTTCACTGAGGGCATGAGAAATGGTTGACATGTGAAACGTTTGGTTTGGTGGAGGGGGATGGAAAACATGGGGAATTCCAGGCAAAAGGAATGGGAATATCTTGTAACCAACAAAACATTGCTTGGGAAGCTGAAAAAAATGCCAGTATGGCTGGAGCAGAATGCAAAAAGGGAAGCTGGAAGAAATAAAAGTTGGAGATATAGACAGGGGCAAATGAGAGCTACCATGAAGACCGCCAAGAACACACATTTAGATGAGGACGGTCATGGCACTCTGAACGTTCAGTGCAATAATGTTGTTCTCCAGCATTTGTCATTTATAAAAGTACTGATTGATAAATTCTGTGTGATTCCCATTGTGTCTTGAAATAAACACATCTCTCTCACAGTCTCATCTCTCTACTGAGCTCCAGCTTCCTCACTGGATGTCTCATACCCTTCTTATTACTTGACTAAAAAAGCTCACCTGATTTCTCCAGAACCTACTTATTCCTGATATTAATAAAGACCCTCATCCATCCAGTCACCCAAGACAGAAATCTAGATTACACTTTAGAATATTCTCTGAAAATTCTATCAGCTGCCAAGTTTTACAGATTCCATAGCCACAGCATCACCTATACCTGAGTTTTTCTCTGCACTAACTTCTATTGCCGTCGTTCAGGTATTCATCACTTCTTGGAATGATTTCCTGATAGGCCATTTTTCCTCTCATCTCACACTCCTGCTATCCATCCTCCATACTATCACCAAATTGACCTTCTAAATCCTACTATTACATCCCATCCAGGCTGGAATCATTTATTACACACTTTACTCTGAATGAAGTTCATAATTCTTGGTATGGCACCGAAGACCCTCTTACCCTTATCTGCTCCCCAGTCTTGTCTTTCACTGAATCATTTCTTAGACTCTATTCTTCTCATGCAAAACTACCTGCAGTGCCCATGACAAGCCAGCCTATTTCACACCTCTGTGCTTCTGCTCACTTTCCTGATAATGCCCTTCTGTTTCCCTCTGACTAATGCATGGATGACTCTTATTGAAAGAGGATTGACTTCCCTTTGACGATAAAGATCCATCATTATATGCTCTGTGAAGGCTTCCTTTCCCACCTCAGCACTTTATATGACACCAAATCTGCACCTCTAGCAATCGGCACATTTATTTCCATTTCATAGTGTATTTCCCATCACTTTATGTTTCTCAATTCTAGATAAAAATAAATTAGAATCAGAGTTTTGCCTAGAAGAGGATTAGTTGGTGCTACAGAAATCTTAAAGAAGAAATGCTGCTTTATATATTTCTCAGAGTATGTACAGTTCTATTAAACTATTAAGCTGTGATTATGATAAAATGCTTTATATACTACTCAGAGATGACATCTTTCTATGCAAAATATGATGCTAAGAATTCTCACATACTGACTGCTTGTGTATGTGGGGCATCATCTATAATCTTTTTATTATTTAGTGCTTTGTTCTTTTCATTCTTGTCCAATTCAATTATTTGAATAAAATTTCTTGTTTTGGATAACGTTTCTTTTCATTCTTGTCCAATTCAATTATTTGAATAAAATTTCTTGTTTTGGATAACATTTAAATTATTCTTCATTTTTTGCATTACATTAAAGTGGCACTGGTATCACACTGTCACAGCAATAAGATTATGATTCTAGAATTAAAAAAAGATTCTCAATGTTTAAAACAGCATGAAATCAAATATATTTTAGTGTGCTTTTGACAGATGTGTAAAGCAATTTCATGCTATACTATTTCCCTCAGACTGTATTATAAGAGAGTGAGCTCTACCAGTAATTAGTAAACTTTTGTATTTGTCTCATAATTTTCTTTCAAATTATGTAAGTGTTCCCATCAAACATCTTACTCAATTAAGTGCTCCCTTATACCAACTCTACCAGTTCAATACCAAAGTACTGATAATTTAACATATTTTACATAGTAGAATCAACTAGATATAAGTATGATGAGCTAATTATTTTGCATTATTGGGGTTGAAGTTATGTATGTATGCAAATTATCTCCCACAATTAATCTCTTACATCTCTTTCTTAGGGTACAGGTTTCATCCCCTGTAGATGCTTCTTATGTCTCTGTAAGGAAAGAGAGGAAGGTGAGAGAGACAGAGAGAGAAAGAGATGAGAGGAGGGAGAGAGACAATCTGGGATGTACAGAGACAAACAGTCCTATTTTAATGAGTATTTTTGGTTTGTTTTTAAGATTATTTAATTTTTCTTAATGTCTTAGCAAGATATAAGGAAGTTATTTTAAAACTTTATAAAACATGAGAAACTGTATTAACACATTTCTTAGTGTTAAAATAAACTTGCATTTATTTCACAAATCACATCTGGTATGGTCTACCTCTCTCTCAACTATTAGGTATGTTTCAATTAGTTAATATTTGCTCTTAAATTATGTTTGTTTATATTTGAGATTTGTCTAATAATTTTCCTTGGAAGACTATTTTTCAGGTTTTCTTTTATGCTCACCTTATTAATGAATAATTAGAAAACTTTTCTTCCTTTGATAAGCCCCAGAACAGTTTAAACAGCATTGAAACTGAACAGTTTAAATAGCATTAGTAACTCTCCATGGCTGTCCTTTTGAGAAGGACATTTTAGCAATCCTCTAATTTTCATACAGTATTACTCTTTTGGATTCCCTATTTCATCTTTGGCCAGTTTAGAAAATTATAATTACCTGGAAGGTTATCTATTTCATGTACATTTTCAAGCTTATTTATGCAGTTAAAATAATCTCACAGGAATAATTTTAATGTTCTACCTTTAGGTGGTTAGTTCCCCATTCTTATTTATTACGTATGTTCTCTAACCCTTTTTTTTTAAGTGTCAAATGCTATTTATAAAAATTTTACAAGTGAAATGTGGAATTCCATTGGATGACAAAGGACACAAAAGACAATAAATAATTATTTCTTTTATTGTGTTTTCTTTCAAAATTCATGTCTTTGAATTTATTCACTAGTACTGCTGCTTTCTGCTTGATAATTGATACATTTCTTCTTGTTGCTTTTATTAATTTTTCTTCTACTTTACTTTGGTTCTTTTTAAATGCTTTTCTATGTCTTTTTAAAACTTATTTAGCTCAATAACTAACTGATTTATTTTTATTCTACCTGATAAATTAATGTGTCTTTTTAAGGGAATGGATTTTTCTAGTTTTAACATTAATTTTGAGTTATCTCACATCTATTGATACGGATTGTTATTGTTATTTTCTTACTGTTTGTTTTCACATTCTCTTTTGTGAGGTTTTTTTTCTGTTTTGTGATCACAGAGTATTGCAACTTATTGATGCTTACATTGTTCCTGAATATATGGTAAATTTTTATAAATATTCTACCAGCACTTGAGAAGATGTTCTTTTTTTAGAATGCAGAGTTAAATACATAATTTTCACAATATGTTTGTGTTTATTTAGGTCTCCCACCCTTTAGGTACATTTATTCACTTTAATTTTTAAGAATTGAGAGAGGTAAATTAGATTTTTATGATTACTAATATTTTTACATTGTATTTTTATTATTGTGGCTGAATCTATTTTTATATTACTGTTATTTGGAGAAGAAAATTTTATAATTATTTGATTTCCATTACGAAATATACCCTTTATCATTATAAAGTGACTTTGTCAATCTTTTTTGATGATTGTGATTATTGCTTTTTTGTGCTATTTGTCTATTTTATTTGATTGTTTTTGATTTTTTGCTCTTCTTTTTATTTTCAGCTTTTCTGGGTGTCTTTTTATTTGCGGGCTGGAGATAGACTGTAAACTGAAAGTATTTGGTTTTGTTTTTGTCACTTAAAAGGGGAAGTTTTAGCCACTTACATTAATTGACATGATATTGTTATTTTGTATCAGTCTTCATATATTATGTTAAATGTTCTGTTTTCATGTTTCTTTTGTTTTTCAACTTTATTATATGGTATGGTTTCCTTTATCTGCTATCTGTCTGCTTGTAATTTAGAATGTTGATATTTTTATTACACTTCAGATATTACTTGTATGTCTATAGCTTTATGTACATAAACTTCTATTCCTGTAGCCAATATGAACATTGACAAAATAAACACATTTTTATTGCCTTCTCCTTCCCTTTTTCCTTTTACTATTTAATATTATTTTTATATTACATTTTACTTGGCATGTTTGTTTTTTACTTCTATGTATACTCACATCTCTATCTTTAGTTATCAACATAAACATCTGTCTTTTGTCCACTGTTTCTTCACGATGAAGATTATATAACACTTATGTTATCTTCTGCCTTCTTTCTCCCTTTCTTTCCCAATTTTAGTCATATATAGTTTTTGTTATTTGCAGTCTCTCTCTGTAACCAGAAGGATAGTGAGAAGTCCTAAAATTACTATAGAGTGTCTCCAGCTTATATTGGTGGCAGGAAGCTATTCCCTAATCCAACCCAAAGCCAAATTTTAAAGAAATGCTAGAAAAGAATTATATACAGAGAGTGCTTACACGAAGGAAACTGACACTCCTAGTTGGCTGTTTAGCCACCACAAGTGCATTCCTCCTGCGTAATGAGGATTGAGGAAGGTGGTGGAGTTGGAGGGCTCTGTGGGAGAGAACCCTACTCTCTATTTGATGTGGCAAGGAGACAAAGTATCCTGTGTGTCCAGGGCAATCTAGGGGGTTATCTGGGCTTGAGCTGGTTGGCTATGATCATCTCTCCAGGCCAGCCTTCTTTTGGTTGAGAGGATCCTAGCAAAAAGGTGCTATTAAATATACTATGGAGACTGTGGTAAAAGTTGAGCCAAAGTCACACTTGAATACAAGGTAGACTCGCCTAGAGCCTCGTGTATAATTCATTATGGGTGGGCTAGCACTGAGACTCTTGAGAAGAAATCTATAGCCACTCAGTATTAGCCAAAAAAGACTCAGCAAATAAATGAGGATTGTGACAGTGTCACAGTTAATAAAGGAAAAGCATCTTTTCTTATATTTCCTTCTGTCTGCTTCTAGTGCTGGAGTAGTTGGATCTACAAGACAGAGGGAAAAAGTGGGGAGTGGAGGAGTATTCTTCAACTCCCTGTTGTCCTTACAGGTTTCTCCAGCTCAGGTCTGGTTTGTGTTGAGTGGATCAAGGGAAAGCTTTAAATAGAGTGTCCAGTTGAAATATTAACATTGGATTGGAGTGTTAATTACTAAAAGTGACCTAAAATTAATGGATTTTCCACAAAGTGTCCTTAAACTGGAAAAGAAATTTGACATAGCATGCCTGAAGGCATTGACTCTAGAACAATATAAACTGTTCAGATTTGCACGCTACGGGTTCTTGAAAATAGTGGTTATTTGGTCTTTGGATGGTTAATATGTTGGTTTCTTTTTGTTAAAAAAATTTCAGTTGTATTGAGGTTGAAATGACATATAGGAATTATATATATTTAAGGTGTACAACCTGATGTTTTGATGTATGTACCCATTGTGAAATGATCATCACCATAAAGCTAAATCATGTATCTATCATGTGACAGAATTACCATTTTCTTCCTTTTCTGTGGCTGTGGTATGAATATTTAAGAACTACTGTCTTAGAAAATGTCAAGTATAAAACATAATATTGTCAACTATAATCAGCTTCATCTATGTTAGATCAGAACTCATTCATCTTGCACAACTGGAAATTTGTATTCTTTGACCAACATCTCACCATTTCCCCCGTCCCCAAGCCCTGGCAATCACCATTCTACTTTCTTTTTCTATGAGTTTGACTATTTAGATTCCACATGTAAATGAGATCATACAGTATTTGTCTTCCGGTGTCTGGCTTATTTCACTTAGCAAAATGTTCTCCATGTTCATCCATGTTGTTAAAAATGGAGGCTTTTCTTCTTCTTAGGCCTTAATAATGTTATATATATATAAACATATATATGTACCTATATATGTATATACACACATAGCACATTTGCCTTATCCAGCCATCTGTTGATGGTTAAGTTGTTTCCATATATTGGCTATTGTGAACAATGCTGCAATGAACATTGGAAGGGAGATAGCTCTTTGAAATCCAAATTCCATTTCTTTTAGATATACATCCAGAAGTGGATGATTGCTGGATCATTTGGTACTTCAATTTTTAATTTTTTGAGGAATCTACATAAATCTACATACTGTTTTCCATAATGGCTGTACCAATTTATAGCACCACCAACAGTGTGCAAGCGTTCACTTTTCTCCACACCCTTGCAAACACTATAGTCTTTGTAATTTTGATAATAGTCATTCTAACAGATGTGAGGTGATAGCTCAATGCAATTTTGACCTGCATTTTCCTTATGATTTGTGGTTTTGAGCACCTTTTCATATATTTGTTGTCTATTTGTATGTCTTCTTTGGATAAATATCTGTTCAGGTTTTTTGCCCATTTTTAACTGAATTCTTTTTTCAGATTTTGTTTAAATTGCTTATATAGTTTTAATATTAACACTACATGTATGGTTTGCAAATATCTTTTCCCATTTCTTAGGTTACCTTTTTCATTCTGTTGATTGTTGCTTTCGCTATGCAGAAGCTTTTAGTTTGGTGGAATCCTCCTTAGCAATTTTAGTTTGTTGGAATTCCACCTATCAATTTGCTTTTTTCCTGTACTTTTACTGTCATAGCCAAAATATCTTTACCAAATCAATGTTAAAAGTATTTTTCCCTTGTTAGTAGTTTAACAGCTTCACATCTTATATTTTCCTTTAATCCATTTAATTGATTTTTTGTATATGGTGTGAAATAAAGATCTAATGTTATTCTTCTGCATGTGGGAATCCAGTTTTTCCAGTACCTTTATCAAAGCGACTGTCCTTTCCCCATTGGGTTATCTTGGCACCCTGGTGGAAGATCGGTTGACCATAAATATGTGGCTATACTTCTGGCATTTCTATTTTGTTCCATTGATCTACATGTATGGTTTATGCCAGTACTATACTGTTTTGATGTCTGTACCTCTGTAAAATATTTTGAAATCAAAGTGTGATAACTCCAGCTTGGTTTATCTTCCTCAAGATTGCTTTGGCTAGTTGGGGTCTATTGTGGTTTATATACATTTTAGGATTTTTTTTTTCTATTTCCATAGAGTGCCATTGGAATTCTGATAGGGATTGCATCAAATCTGTAGACCGCTTTGAGTAGTATGAACATTTTAACAATATTAATTCTTCCAGTCCAAGAACATGAGTTATCTTCTCATTAATCTACGTTGTCTTTAATCTCCTTAATCGGAGTTTTATAGTTTTCAGTGTTCACGACTTTAATCCGTTTGGGTAAGTTTTTGCCTAAGTATTTTATTTTTGTTGCGATTGTAAATGAGATCCTTTTCTTTTGCTTTTTGGATAGTTTATTCTTAGCATAGAAAAATGCCACAATTTTTGTATATTGATTTTATATTTTGCAGTTTTATTAAATATATTAGTTCCAACAGTTTTTGTTGAGTCTTTAGGGTTTTATACATGTATGATCATGTTATCTGCAGAGATAATTTTACTTCTTTATTTATTTCCTACTTGGATGCCTTTTATTTTATTTTTTCCTGACATTCTCTGGCTAGGATTTCTAGGACTATGTTATATAGAAGTGGTAAGAGTGAGCATTCTTGCATTGTTCCCGTTAGTAGAAAAAAAGCTTTCAGTTTTTTCCAATTGATTATGATGTTAGCTATGGGCTTATCATCTATCCATTAATGTGAGATACATTCCTTCTGTGTGTGTGTGTGTTTTTTTTTTTTCTGAGATGGAGCTTCACTTGTGTTGCCCAGGCTGAAGTGCAGTGGTGTGATCTCAGCTCACTGCAACCTCCACTTCCCGGGTTCAGTTGATTCTCCTGCCTCAGCCTCCTGCGTAGCTGTGATTACCGGCACACACCACCACACCTGGCTAATTTTGTATTTTTAGTAGAGACATGGCTTTGCCATATTGGCCAGGCTGGTCTCAAACTCCTGATCTTCGGTGATCCACCTGCCTCAGCCTCCCCATGTGCTGGGATTACAGGTGTGAGCCACCACACCTGGCCAAGATGATTTTTATCATTAAAAGATGTTGGATTTTTTTTCAAATGCTTTTTCTGCATCTATTGAGATGATGATGTGGTTTTGTCTTTCATTTTGTTAATGTAGTGTATCACATCTATAGATTTGCATATTGTATTGGGTGTTTCTTGCATTGCTATAAAAATGCCTGAGATTAATTTATAAAGAAAAGGGGTTTAATTGGCTCACATTTCTGCAGGCTGCACAGGAAGCATAACACAGGCATCTGCTTTTGTGGACGCCTCTGAAGCCTACAATCATAGCAGAAGGCAATGCGGGAGCTTGAATGTCATATGGCCAAAGCAGGAGCGAGGCCGGGGAGAGATGCTACACACTTTTAAAAGACAAGCTCTCGTGAGAGCTCAGTATCTTGAGAATAACACCAAGGGGATGATACCAAGCCATTCATGTGAAACCTGCCCCCATGCTCCTGTCCCTTCCCAGCGGGCCTCACCTTCAACAGTGGGGACTACAATCCAACAGGAGATTTGGGTAGAGACACAGATGCAAACCATATTGCCTATGTTGAACCATTCTTTGGTTCCCAGGGATAAATTCTACTTGGTCACTGTGTATAATCCTCTTAATATGCTTTTGGATTAGGTTTGGTGATTTTTTTTTTTGAAGATTTTTGCATCTATGTTCAAAGGACACTGACCTGTAATTTCTTGTGATGTCTTTGTCTGGCTTTGGTATCAGGGTGACACTGGCCTCATAAAATAAATTTGGAGGTGTTCCCTCATATTTTTTTTGGAAAAATTTAGGATTGCTGTCAATTCTTTTTTGAATGTTTGGTAGTATTCAGCTGTGAAGCTACCTGGCCCTAGGCTTTTCTTTGTTGGGAAGTTTTTAATTATTGATTTAATATCTTTACTTGTTATTGTTCTGTTCAGGCTATTTCTTCTGGATTCAATCTGTGTATGTTATATGTTACTAGGAATGTATCCATTTCTTCTAGTTAGTTTCCTTATACTGAATGCATAAAGTAAATTTGTCCTGAACTGGCTATTGCCAGAAGTTTCTGTTCAGATTGGCCAGCAGGTCATCTGGATTGGTATATTTGTTTCCTGGCATAGAATAAATATTTTTAGCCTGACTCAGGCTGTATGTGAGTGAAGTTGTTTTTGTCTTTTCCACATTCAACAAAAGGTAGAGCTCTGAACCTAATCTCTGTCCTCCACCCTGGAGAGGTCATCTCCTATGTGTGTCCTCAACTAGCAGACCCTTCCCAGTATCCTTAGTAGTATAAAGGGACCAGGAAACCTTCATCTGTCAGCCCATGAATTCTACTCCTTTATTTCTGGTAAAGAGAATTCACACTACATCTGTTAATTAGTCTTTTTATTTTGTAAAAAATTTGAAGGTACAGAAAATGTGCAAGAAAGTAACCTTGTGTATAATCTTCTTCTAGATTTACTATTTGAGATAATTGTTCTTTCTGTTCATTAAAAGCATATACATGCTTGCAATGTACATATATAAAAATTATCATTTACTGAACAAATTGCAAACTTCATTGATTCTTTATGAAAAAAGTTCTCTGAAGCAACCACAATAAAATTAATTAATTGGAGAAATTTAATGCTGATACATAATAACCATATCATTTATATTCAAATTTTACCAACTGTCCCAGTAATGTATTTTAGAGTATGTTTTCCTGATCCAGCTTCCAATCCAAGATCACACACTGAATTTATTTTTCATATCTCTTTCATGTATAATATTGAACAGATTTGTATGCTTTTGCATCCTTATATTGACATTTTGGAAGAGCATAAGGCATCGCTTCTGTAAAATGCCTCTTTGTAAGAACGAGTCTGACTCTCCTTTTTGATGTTTGACTACTGACAACTTTTGAGACTCACCTTGCCTGTTCCCTTTCTGCCCCATACTTGGGCAAGCTGACAAAAAAGCTCAAGTGTTTGTTTTTTTTTTATGGTGCAGTTAGAGTTTCAAACTGTGAACGTTGTCAGAATCAAAATGGAGTCATTAATGTTAAGAAAAACCCTGATGCATAGAGCCAGGAAAGGCACGAAGAGGGGATTCTCACATTTATTTTGTTTTTATAACAAAAAAGACTATGAAATCACAACCTTGTACAAAGGCCATTGTAACCTTCCACAAAAAATACTTCTGTGAGGACATCTGTCCAACAGCTGCACCTTGAGAAGGAGAGGTATAAATTAGACGAGAAAGAGCTGAAGTTATTTTCCCCAGGTTTTAAGTTGCTTATGGGGAATGGCTCAAACAAGGTGCTCTACTTTTATTTCTGGCTATGACACACACACACACACACACACACACACACACACACACACACACACACACACCACTAACATATTACCAGGGCTTATATATATTTTTTTTAAATCTTTCTTATAAAAAAGATATAATTAACAGAACTCAGAACTCAGTTCAAGTTTGTTTTTTTATGGCCTTGCCAGTCATTAAGATAGCACAGGAGAGAGGAACATGTAATTGAAAGCAGGCACATGCCTGTTGCTCCATAGGAATCCAGCAATGACAAAAAGGTCAGGATGTTTTCAACAAAGGTGGCTCTGCATTCCCCACTGTGGGTCCTGGCCTTTGCTAATAGGAACAAGCCTAGTTTTAGCCACCAGGATGTCCCTCACTATGGTTTTAACCTTTGCAGGGAATTTTTTTTTTTTTTTTTTTTTTTTTTTTTTACATTTAGGAACAAATTTTAAAATTATATCTCCTTATTTTAGCAAAATGTCACACAGATGGTCTGGAGCCCCACCTTTTGATGAGGGGACAGCAGATGCCATCATTTCCAAGGTTCATTTTAGTGTCAGCAAAAGGAAGAAAGTACAGAGGGAAATAAAAATATTTCCCAAAGCCTGCTTCATGGGAAGTCTGAAGTATTCATGACGCTTTTCAAAACCACCATACCCCATGGCTCCTAGCAAAATTTCTGAACTTTATTACAAAACCTGGGCTACTAAAATCGTAATAACCTTAACTTCTGTTTATATGGAAACTACCTCAGAATTCAGTTACAATCATGAAAAGCATGTTATTAATCATTCTCCCAATTTAATTTGTTGGGAAGGGGGTATAATATTTTTTTTTAACAAATGCAAGGAAGGAGAGGTGATAGCATTTATTAATATTATTTGATGAAATGGCCAAGGGCATATTTTATCACACTGCTAAGTTGTCTTTCTGCTCAGGCACTCCTTGAGCCAGCTGTGTGTGCCCCTTACCTCCTCTTTGTTGCTAGGGATGCTTCTGGCAAGGTGGTGGGGGGCAGGATGGTCCTGGACCTGGGTTTCTAGAGGGCTTCCTCACCATCCCATGAGCAGATTCCCTTGCCCATGCTTCACATATTCTACAAGTTTAACAGCTATTCTTCCAACCCTTTCCACGCCTTCCTCAACCAAAGTGATTTCCAGATTTCCCAGTGACATGGAGAATGCAATTGGAATTTGGAATAAAAGGCAAAGAGATGGCAGGAAATTTTTTGCAAGTGGCAGAAACAGATTTAACTCACAATTTGCTCATATGCCAGGCCAATTTTTCTTATCCTGCATATACAGGGGGATATCCGGTTCTGCTTGCAGCCTCTCAAGCTGCAGCCTCTTTCAAACCTCAGTGCTGGAAGGTTGCCTCCCACTATGATTCTAGAGCATTCTTGTTAAAGGATGCACTACCAACACCTGACATACACATTGACATACTTTTCTGATTTTATTTTGTCACTCTAAACTCTGTTGCTTTGTGGTTCCAGAAATCAGAATCTTTTTGTCATTTAATATCTATTTCACTGCTTTTTGCTGACATTCATAGCTATTATATTTTATGCTTGGTTTTACTTGAAGGAAGCCAAACAAAAATTCCCTCTTGATTCTTAAGCCAGAGGAAAGGAAGTGCTATTTTTTGGAGTTGTATCCATCCTATATACCCTGATCCTATTCAAGGAAGCTATGAGAGCATCCAAAAATTTGCCCATAATTATTTTATTGGTAGTTTTATTTTATTACTTGAGACTTTCATTATGAAATTTCTGCTGAAAATGACCATTTCTGTGGCTGTGAAAGAAAATGCCAACTTTTTTTTCTGATGTACAGATTATAATCAGTTCAATATGGCAACACTTAAACTTTTAAATATTTTTAGAGGAAATTTATAAGCATACTACATATATTCATTATTGCTTTTAGCACATTTATTTCTGCATAAAATGACATGTGCTCATGAGTGGGTTTATTTTTTTATAACCAGATTTTTTAGGTATATAATCCCTTTATCCCATTGTTTTAAAAAATACATTTGGTAGAATTTTATGTGTTTACTTTGTAAATGCATTTTATGATAAAAACAAAACATAAAAAGATATTTGAGGCCTTTTAAGACTTTTACTTAGAAAACTGTACATTTAAAGGAGGCATGAGGTTTTTTACATGTATAGCAGGTGGCAAAATTACTAGGTCAATTTACCTGTTCTACACATTTAGGACCTATTTATTGATGGTAGTTTTGCAATTTATTTACTTCTGTTGTAAATGAAGTCTTTAGACTCAAGGGTTTGGTCTTTGGTTGAAAATAGCCCTTGGGGTTAAAAGAAAAGGAATAAGCAGAAAACTAAGATGTGTCCCTCACTTTCTTCCCCCTTTCTCTTTCTCTCTCTCTCTCTCTCTTTCTCTCTCTCTCTCTCTCTCTCTCTCTCTCTCACACACACACATACACACACACACACACACACACACACATGCACATAGATGTCTTGGTGCCATGAGGTTTTGGCCATTTTGGAAGACTTGGTTCAGGATAATAACAGTGACAGACAGCATTAATCTGGAGGAAAATGCTAGTGGAGACAGTGATGCTTGGTGGGAAATCACTGCTGTATAGACTGTGGCTTTCAGTTCTGTAAACAGGTTGAAGATTTAGTTGACAAATTTGGGTATTGATGGAGCAAGGTTATTATGAGAGGGGAAGTGAATTTCAGAAGAACTGACTGGTTATGAGTAGATACATCTTTTTCTCTGAGACATTAGAAAAGAAAATTAAGATGGATGTGTTATTCATTCCTGGTAATTTCTCTTTTTGTTTGGAAAAAGAAAACACTGTGACTGTTGAAAGTCAACAGGAGGCTTGTAGGGAACAGTGAAGGTTTGATAATGGCCATTGTGAAGCATGGGAGAGAACAGTTAGCAAAGGCTGAGGATGATGATGGTACATTTGTCATTGTACTTAGGTTGCTTTCAGCTTTTCTGTGTCTGCAGTCAAGAAATAGGACAGGAAACAGCTGTTGGTATTAAGGCAGAGGAGGGACTCTGTGAAGCTGATTTCAGTGATGAGAAGAGGTATTTTAAGAATGGAATGTTGGTCTGTAGAGTCTAGACTGAATGGAGAAGAAAATGAGGGAAGAATGGGTTGAGGATATGAGGTGAAAGGAAACAGCTGGAGATTGGGAGTCCCCAGCTTGGAGAAAAAGGAGTGTGGAGTTAGGCTTTGTGAGATAGAGAAGCCAATGTAGTAGAGATAAGACAATAACAGAATTGGGAAGGTAGTAAGCCATGGTTAGAAACTGGAAGTAAGAAAGTTCCAGGTAAATAAAAAGGTATTGGTTTGGTTTGGTGAAGATAAGGATGGCTAAATTTGTAAATATCAAGAAACCTTTGTTTATTCATCTGTCCCACTCCAGTTGAAAACTTGAGTCCTCAATGATGTAGGCAAAAAGTGGAAAAGTTAAGATGACTGTGCACCAGATTTCAAAGGTTAGATGATATTAAAAGCAAAAAAGAAAAGGGAAGAGGAGAGTAGTTATGGAGATGGTAGGACTCCACTAACCCCATAAAATAAGATAGAATTATTCCAGGAAGAAACCACAGAGTACAGAAAACAGACTGAGCCTTGGAAGCCTTCTTCCATAAGGAAAGAACAGGGGTTACATTTAGGCCTGAGCAACAATTCTAGGTTAACAGTAGAAATCTGTTAATTTGAGTTACTTATTAATAAAATTCCAATAAATTTGTCGGTTTCATCCCCCAGACTTCTAGCTTGACCCACAGCCTCATATAGTCACTTCTGGGGTCCTGAGACTGAATTCTCTCAAGGCAAGGTATGTTTTGCTTAGTGAACCCAAACTGTTAATAAATAGTGAGTACCTCTTTTGAAATGTTCTATGTTTTTCAGTGCTGAGTGCTAAAGGAAGCCTCTCTGGTTTTGGTTCTCCTACTAGTTTCACCTGACTGGATTTGAATCCCAGAAAAATTACTAACTATTGAAAACCTCAGTTGCTTTACCTATAAAATAGATATAATAACAGTATTGAACTCACAGGCGATGGTGAAGATTGAATGTGGTGATATATGTAAATAAAGGTAAAGAACATAGAACAGAGACACATCACTCAATTAACATCCACCATTTTCTATGGTTATTGTTGAACAAGATTTCCTTGAGTAATTTCTTTACCTTATTATTAAATTTTATTATATATGAATTGGCAGAGAACTTGTGTTATGATGTGTAATGAAATGTCATAAAAGTACTTACAATCTTTGAGAGAAGTGCTATAATACAAAATTATAACTAAATTAATACGGTGCAACAAGCCTGGGACCCTTAGGAATTCATTATAGGAATATCTCACTTCAGGGTACATGGTGTAGTGGTATTGAACCTGGCATTGGAATATCTGTTTTCAGCTGCTGACTCTATTCCTTCCTATATATTTATCTATCTTTTAGTAAATCATTTCCTGAAGTCTCAGTGTCCTCATCTTCAAAATGACAGTAATAACAGTTCCTCCTCCTTGGGCTGTTATGAGGCTTAAATGACATAAAAATAATCCAGCACAGAACTGAATCCAGGGTTGAGACTTGACAACACCTACTCTCCTACATCTGCCCAAATTCCAATAGACTTGATTATCTGACTTTCCAGTTCACAGTTTATTTGAAACAGCAAATTAAAGTGAGGGGGGCTAACAGAAGAAGTTTCACTGATTTTAATAAAAAGTGACGGGTGGTAAACTGATGTGGCACAAGCAATAGAAGAAAAATTATAAACAGATATAAGATATTTTAAAAATACAAAGAAATCTGGGGTATTTAATTCAGCAACAAACAACTATACAAAACTCAAAAGATGTGAAAAATAAAAATTTCTAACAAAGAACAATAAACAATGTTTTTAACAGAGATCTTGAGCTACAGGATTTTGAACTACTTGAGAACAGGTTGCGTTCCTATATTTAAGGAGAGGGAGTGAGGGCATAAAGTGAGAAAACAGCCTGTGCACCTGTCTTCCCACATAGGATCTTAGTTGGTCTTACAAAATTCACATGACGTAAATATTTTTATTCTACCTCAAAGGGTATAGAAAATGGAGGTGCAGAAAAATTAAGTAACGTCCCAAGCTCACACATCCAAGAAAGCAGTCTATTATTTTTTATAAAAGATTTTCAGGAGAGTATGATTAGAATCTAAACATGTGCGTGGGACCACTTATTTTTCTAACTATTATAGAAAGGAAAGGATAAAATATGGGCCAATTTAGAGGTCAAAAATTTGTAAACTCAATGAATTTAAATTGTTAGCTCATGCAGAGGAGGGAAAAGAAGAAATTTATATGGGTTACTTAAGCATATTTTCTGAGGTTCTTTGGATTTTAGAAAGCAATTTTGTAACACATGAAGAAACATTTAATACTATTGGAACCATCAAAGAAGTAATAAAATATAGATTATTGTATTAGTCCATTTTCACACTGTATACCTATGACTGGGTAATTTATAAATAAAATAGGTTTAATTGACTCATAGTTCCACATGTCTGGGGAGGCCTCACAATCATGGTGGAAGACAAAGGAAGAGCCAAGGGACATTTTTTTCATGGTAGCCAGAAAAGAGAAAGAATGAGAGCCAAGCAAAAAGTGTTTCCCCTTATAAAACCATTGGCTCTCATGAGACTTACTACCATGAGAACGGTATGGGGGAAACCACTCCCATGATTCGATTATCTCCCACCAGATTCCTCCCACAACATGGGGTAATTATGAGAGCTGTAACTCAAGATGAGATTTGGGTGGGGAACAGGGCTGAACTATATCATTCTGCCACTGGTCCCTCCAAATCTCATATCCTCACATTTTGAAACTAGTCATGTCTTCCAAACAGTCCCTCAAAGTCTTTACTCATTTCAGCATTAATTCAAAAGTCCATAATCCAAAGTCTCATCTGAGACAAGGCAAGTCCCTTCCACCTAGGAGACTGTAAAACCAAAAGCAAGCTAGTTACTTGCTAGATAAAATGGGGTTATAGGCATTGGGTCAATACAGCCATTTCAAATGGGAGAAATTGGCCCAAAGTGCAGGGGCCACAGGTCCCATGCAAGTCTGAAATCCAGCAGGTCAGTCAAATCTTACAGCTTCAAAATGATCTCCTTTGACTCCATGTCTCACATCCATGTCACGCTGATGCAAGAGGTGGGTTTCCATGTCTTAGGTAGCACCAGCCCAGGGGCTTTTCAGGGCACAGCCTCCTTCTTGGCTGCTTTCACGGGCTGGTGTTGAGTGTCTGTGGCTTTTCCAGGTGCATAGTGCAAGCTGTTGGTGGATCTACCATTCTGGGGTCTGAAGGATGGTGGCTCTCTTCTCAAGCTCCACTAGGTGGTCCCCCAGTAGGGATTCTGTCTGAGGTCAGAGACTCCACATTTTCCTTCTGAACTACCCTAGCAGAGGTTCTACATGAAAGTCCCACCCCTGCAGCAAACTTATGCCTGGACATCCAGGTGTTTCCATACATCCACTGAAATCTAGGCAAATCTCAATTCTTGACTTCTGTGCACCTGCAGGCTCAATACCACTTGGAACCTGCCAAGACCTGGGACTGGCAACCTTTGAAGCCACAGCCCAAGCTGTATCTTAGCCTCTTTTAGCCATGGCTAGAGTAGCTGGGTGGCAGGGTACCAAATCCCTAGGCCGCACACAGTAGTGGGGGACCTGGTCCTGGCCCAAGAAGCCATTTTTTCCTCCTAGGCCTCATTGCCTGTGAAGTGAGGGGATGCCACAAAGGTCTCTGACATGCCCTGGAGACATTTTCCCCATTGTCTTGGTGATTAACATTTGGCTCCTCATTAGTTATGTAAATTTCTGCAGCCAGCTTGAATTTCTCCTCAGAAAATGAGGTTTTCTTTTCTACTACATCATCAGTCTGCAAATTTTCTGAACTTGTATGCTGTTTCCCTTTTAAAACTGAATGCTTTTAACAGCACCCAAGTAATCCCTTGAATGCTGTGCTGGTTAGAAATTTTTTCCACCAGATCACCTAAATCATTTCCCTCAAGTGCAAAGTTCCACAAATCTCTAGAGCAGGAGCAAAATGCCACCAGTCTCTTTGCTAAAACTTAGCAAGAGTCCAGTTCCCAATGAGTTTCTTAGCTCCATCAGAGACTACCTCAGTCTGGATTTCATTGCCCATGGTATTATTAGTATTTTGGTCAAAGCCATTCAGCAAGGCTCTAGGAAATTCCAAACTTTCCTACATTTTTATGTCTTCTTTTGAGCCCTCTAAATTGTTCCAACTTCTGCCTGTTATACAGTTTCAAAGTTGCTTCCACATTTTCGAGTATCTCTACAGCAGTGCTCCACTCTACTGGGACCAATTTAGTGTATCAGTCCATGTTCACGCTGCATACCCAAGACTGAGTACTTTATAAAGAAAATAGGTTTAATTGACTCATGGTTCTGAATGGCTTGCTGGGGAGGACTCACAATCATGATGGAAGACAAGGGAAGAGCAGAGGGATATAATTCACAGTAGCCTGCAAAGAGAGAATGAAAGCCAGGTGAACAGGGTTTCCCCTTATAAAACCATCAGATCTTATGAGACTTACTCACTACCATGAGAACAGTATGGGGGGAACAACCCCCATGATTCATGTATCTCCCACCAGATCCCTCCAACAACATGTGGGAACTATGGGAGCTACAATTCAAGATGAGATTTGGGTGGGGACACAGAGCCAAGCCATGTCAACTATTATGTTTAAAAAAAATCTGCCATAAATCTTGTGATTGGCTGAGTGGTGTCTTCCCAAAGTTCATATATTGAAGTCCCAGTCCCCAGTACCTCAGTGTGACTTTACTGGAAGAGAAGGTTTTTTAAAAAAAGGTTAAATTAAAATGAGGATACAGTAGACCTATGTCCTTCTAAGAAAGGAAGAGACACAAAGGTTGCATGCACACACAGACGAGACCATCTACAAACAAAGGAGAGAAGTCTTAGGAGAAACCATACCTGCTAACATCTTGATCTTGGACTTCCACCATCCAGAACTGTGAGAAAATAAATTTCTGTTAAGGTTCATCATATGTGATATTTTGTTATGGCAACCACAGTAGAGGAACATAAACCCTTTTTGGGTGGGTATGTTATGCATAGACAAATAATTCTGTTATAATCACTTGCAAAGTCTATAAACTACAGCTTTATAAATATCAATATTAAAATAATGAGTATAAATTTTCCTTCATGTAACACTATTACAGGAAAATACCAATGCCTAACATCATCAAACATTGGGGAATTACATTTCCTTTACTTATTTGCGATACTCAAGGCTAACACTAGAATAGCATATATCAAATTTATTAATTTTTAATATTTATATGGTGAGGTTTTGACTTTTAAGTAGGATTATTATTCACCCACACTATATAATCTAATATGGCTTGTGATTTTTTGCCTCGAAATATTTTCCAAATAGATATGTTTGCTTCAATTTGGGTTATAAACACTCTAATGTTGGCCCCTTTCTTCCTATACCTGGACTTCAAATGTCTCCTGCATAATCTCCCTCTCTCTAGTTTATAATGCTCTAATATGCTCTTTATACTGTTCTCAACTAATTGACTTTGTAATCAAGTTAATCTCTTGTTCAAAACTGAACAATAGCTTTTTATTAGCATCAAATATAACTTTCTCTATCTGAGTCTTAAGTTTCCAGCAATCTGACTCCTATCTTCTAATGGTTGTCCACACAACTACTTAATCATATTGTCCACTGATCTTTAATTATCACCCAACTTTCCAGTGTCTCAAACAAATCTTCTTATCATTCTTTGAATAAATCGTTTTTGCTGTTTTGTCTTCATATCATTGCTTAATCAGTTTACTATCCAACACAGATTGCATATTGTTAAGATCATTCCACCTTTCAAAAATTAACTACTTAAAACCATATTAATTTTAATCCTCTCAGGACAATTAACTTCTTGAAAATATCACAAATTGGAATTTTGTATCCCTAACCAAGCAAGTACTATTAAGTCCTCCTCCTGCCCCCTAATAATTCACAGTATGGCATTATTCAGAGGGAACACTATGGATGCTTACCAATTGGTGTATTTATTATTATAAATACTTCCAAATATTGCATTTTTCCATTATTTAAAAATTCATCAATTTATTTGTACCATCTACACACATTGGTTAATGCCTACTGCTTGTCTGGTATTGAGCTACCGGAGACTAAATATTGGTCATAGAAACATGAAAGATGTGTAGCCATTACTCAAAAGAGGCTGATAATGTATGAGTACAGACAGATGGAAACAGAAAGATACTGTGTGATGAGTGCATCCACAGAGGCAGGTACAGTGCTGCTACAAAAAAAAGTGATCAACTCTGCTTTCTAGATGAGAGAAGGGAGCAGAGAAGGGGAGATTCTTGAGCTCAGCCTTTAAGGATGGGTAGGCATTCATCTAGCTGATAAGGAAAAGGAAGTCTCCAGTGGAAAACAGTAATTCCTTGACAACACACACAAGCAAGGTATTTGAATGAAGCTTGTCTAAGTTCAATACTCATTGACTTTCTTAATAGAGAAAAGAGATTTAAAGCATCTATAAAGCCAGGAAAATAAAATTAAGTTTTTGACAAAACTGAGAGTAGGAGAACAAGTGAGAAATCAAGTTGGAAAAAGAAATAAAAGCTAACATGACAAACAGAGGGGAAAAATACAGCTATTACATTTGATCATAATATTTAGCCTTGAGTTTCCCAAAAGACATAGGGAAGAAAGAAATGTAAAGAGTTTCTCCAATCTTGTAGAATAATGGGAGGAAAATTATGTTTCTCAGTGAAGACAAATTTATATTTATCCTAATCTCAAAGAAAATATCTCTCACAGGGAATTAGATCTGGGAGATATAATGAAGAATGTTCTCACAGATATTTTTACAGCTAACAAAAGTAAATGCATATAAATATTTCTTACATTTTTACATATCTATGTACATTTTTATCCACAAAGAAAACACACTGAGTTTTTGTAGAATAAATGCATGTAAGTCCTTCATTAGAAAGATCAGAATTATAAAAGCTTTTATAAATACATATTTTAGTGAGAAAAGTTGTTTTCAGCTAGATATTTAATACCAAGAATTCTCCTGCAAATTATTCTCAAACACCTGATGCCTCCACTTCTCCGCAGCCCCACACAAAAGACAAGAAATTTCCTGGTGCAAATAAACTCAATAGTTTTACTTTCTTGTTAGAAACATTAAGACTGCTCCTCTCCTTTCTGTTTTCTAAATAATTTACTTGTTCAGATGCTCATGAATAAGTCATATGTTATAGTTTACGATATCCATAGAGTGATTCAGCAGTAGGTCTTCTAAGATATTTATAAATGTGCATTTATTTAGAGAGCCATTTTATATGAACTCTTTCTACTACAGAAGATTTTCAAAATAAAATGATTTTGTGAATTTATTTTTCTCTGAAATATAAACAGGGAACTATGCTTTTATGTTTGTTAATGTTTATTTTCACATGTTTATCTTTGCTTTCTTAGTAAGCTCACAATATTTATTATGTACAAGTTACATTTTATGTAAGGAATCCCGAGTGTAAGAGCCAGTCTAATTTGGTCCGTGTCCTGGCTAACATACAGGAACTCTGCATGTCATTTCCTCATTTTTTAAAAAAAGTAACAGATGGTCTTTAGTGGCCTTCCTAAGTGCCACTATCTCAGTCTTTTAATCAAGAACAAAAATTGGTACAAAATTTGGACTGCTTTTACCATGTTCTGAGATGTAAAAAGAAAAGTATTACAACTCTATTGCATTTCATTGTTTCTATCACTTGCTTAGTGATTTCCAAGCAAGAAAATACCAAATTATTTCTTCTAGATATTATTATAGTCTACTTGTGATGCCAATTTTCTCTGTTATTTTTGCTTAGCTTCTTTAATCATGAAATATACCATACTTGAGAAGTAAGTGATAAGAAACTGAGCATGAGGATCTGATAATGAAAAGCTTTCTGGGTGTCCTGGTGTGCAGGTCAGATATCAGCCAGCAGATCATGGAAACAAGAGAGAATAAATTTATTTAAATGATAAGTGAAAAGCATTACTTGTGTGAAAGATAGAGACCTTCTTAGGGCACATGATTGCTACGTACTTTTTAAAATAAAATTTCCATGATTATATACAGAGACAAAGCTAAAGTTTTGACTTGCCAATGATGAAGAAGAAACCTGTTTATTAATTACACACGCTTACTGTGATCTTTACAAAACTAAGTTCACAGAATAATAGGCTTTTAATGTTAACTAAAATTATCTTATTTTAATTAGTCATGATTTTTTTTACAACTTCAGACTGGGAATCAGTAACCATTTTCTAGGTTACCCATTAGACCAACAATTAAATATTTCTGGCTTTGCAGGCTAACTAGGTTTTCTTATAACTAATCAATTTTTCCATTGTAAAGCAAAAATGGTGCTAGACAACATGGAAAAAAATGAATGTGACTGTGTGCCAATAAAACTTTATTACAAAAACAGATGGTGGGACACGTTTGGATTACAGGGTGAAGTTTGCTCATCCCTGCTCTGACTCTATAAATCAAGTGATGTGCTCAATTTAGTGATGCCTGATACAGTATCAAAAAAGGGGAGTTTAAATGGTATTAATACAGAAGATAAGGGAGAAAATTCTTGCATTCAACAAATATTTACAGTCTATGTGTCAAGCACAGTACTAAGCGTCAGGGAATCAATGAAGAAACTGCAATACCTTCTGCATTCCTGGCCCCCTTCCTGCCACTCCAAGAAGTTTATACACAAAAAAGGAGATAAGGAAAGCAAATTATAAAATAGAATGTTAAAGAAAATGTGGCACATATACACCATGGAATACTATGCAGTTATAAAAAAGGATGAGTTCATGTCCTTTGCAGGGACATGGATGAAACTGGAAACCATCATCCTCAGCAAACTGACACAAGAACAAAAAACCACACACCACATGTTCTCACTCATAAGTGGATGTTGAACAATGAGAAAACATGGACACAGGGAGGGGAACATCACCCACAGGGGCCTATAGGGGTGGGGAGCTAGGGAAGGAATAGCAGGGGGTGGGGAGATTGGGGAGGGATAGCATTAGGAGAAATACCTAATGTAGATGATGGGGAAATGTATGCAGCAAACGACCACCATGGCACGTGTATACCTATGTAACAAACTTGCATAATCTGCACATGTACTCCAGAGCTTAAAGTATAATTTTAAAAAATTTCAAACCTGAACAAAAAAATAAAAAATAAATAAAAACATAAAATAGGATGTTTGTGGTACTGTGTTAAAAATTGTGGTAGATTCTATGATTTTGAGGAAAGCAAATTATAGAATAGAATGTTTATTGTACTGTGTTAAAAACTGTGATAGATTCTATGATTTTGGTAGGTGTGGGATGTTACAGGAACATTTCTTTCTCTTTTCTGCTAAGAACTTTAAAGCAATAGTTCAAGGTTTTATAAAATCCTTTCCAACTATACAATCAGATTGTTATTCTTATATTTCCCTTATTCTTATCCTCATTCTCTTCAATTTATTACTGTAATTAAATCATGGCTGTCAGCCTACTTTTGTCCAACTTAATCTATAAAAGACATATCCTCTTAAAATCATATAATAATAGAGTGAAAAGGGATCCTTACAGGTCACCTAGTAGAGTCCCCATATATTTCAGTTGACAAATAATGAAGTTTGGAATGGTTAGATTATGTGGTCAAAGCCTCATGAGAGAAGTATGATTAGAATGTAAATTTTGCTGCTATGCCAGTTCTAAGGCTGCAGATCTTAAATTCAGAAGCAACCTTGTGGCTAATAAAAATGTAATCCACCCCAAATAAGAATGTAATCTCCAAATTAAGAAAACATGGTACTTGATGTAAGGACTGACTCAAAAATTTATTTTTCCTATTTTTGAGCTGCAAAAATTTTCTAAATTCAGATTCTTCAACAGTTCATTTGCTTTCTTGCCAGATAGATATTCTTGCACACTTACTGTTCTAATTATAATTGTGTGGACTGTCATTTATTTTTTTTTCAAAACCTTAATCTATATCCAGTCAAAAATGACTTCTAAGTAAAAGCACTCAACATACCATGTAGATAATTACAAATCCAAATTTGTCATTATAAAATTTCCTCCAGGTAAAAAGTTAATTTCAATTTTTTGAAACTTTTGATGTTGACTGAAATAGTCACAGTGTTTGGAGCAACTAGCTATCCTTACAGGGCCTTGCAGAGTAATACCTACCAGATTTCAAAGTATACTAACTATATGGTAACAAACTTAACAAATGCAGATAAAGTAGGGTCAATGGAAAGAAAATAATGTAAGATCAAATAGATGTAGTAGTCAAAGAAAGCCTCCTTCACTTGTTTAATTGAATTCACTTTAGAACAGTTCTTTAAAATATCAGTCTACTATGTGGAACAAATTAATGTCCAGACAAATCATATCCATTCTTCCTTCAAGGGTCATGGAACCAGCATTCAGCTAATGTTAAAATTTTTAGGGCAGTTTTGTTCGTACAGCTGAATTTGTCAGCTCTTCTATTGTAATCTGTGCATCTGATTCATTTTGTGAGACGAAAGACGGGGAGGAAGTGAATGGAGGCCATATTCATGGATGACTTTCTTCCTCAAGTATACTTAAAAGGTATTAATTTAGAAAGGGAATTTTAAAGTTGAAAAACAGAAAATATTATAAAATTGAAAACATATGTAATCATGACTCATAAATATAATGGCTATAATGATAAGTGAGGAATTAGTTTATAGGCCAAGAGAGAGAAAGAAAAATAGGTGGTAGTCTGAGGAAGTATGCTGTAGATATTGTTATAGGACAATTAGAGAATATCTTTTAAGACAAAATCACCTTATAGGAAACTTGAATCTATTCACTTAGATAACTGCCTTTGACAACCGTCAAACACAGGAAGTGGTAATACCAAAATATGTTCATCTTATGTAACAGATATACGTAACAGATATATATAGGCTTCCCCTAAATGTATAACATTCTGACTTCTCAGAGATACTACATAGAAACTCAACTGAAAAGTTCCAATAGTTTACCTTCCTAGCATACTGGCCCTTAATATCAGCTTCTATAATAACTGTTGACTGAATCTATGACAGTGTGTGTGTATGTGTGTGTTGGTTCAAGTGAATGTAGGCATGTGTGTATAATGAGGACAACAATTTTAATAACTAAGACTGTCAAAATTGCACCTCTATGTTCATTGGTCATTTGTCTTAAAACTTTCATACTAGTATTTAGCAATGCAGGAAAAAAAGACTATAATTTATTAAAAAGAACCCTAGAATGTAAGTTTTGGTAAGAATTATCAACATAACCTGTTCCAACCTTTCATGTAGTCATCGAAACTCTCCCACCATATAACATACCTAGGTTTATAAGTGCATTTTAAAAATGTAAGTTAAATATTTATAAGAAAAGACAACCAGGATAAATACAAAAATATCAACATTTTGTAAAATTTACGATGCTTGAGTTTTTTTCTGTATACTTTTAATGTTAACTTTGAAATCAGAGAATCAAATACAAAGAGTGAGACATTTAAAAATGCTTTTTCTTGTGTCTTTCTGTAGCTTCCTCACCATAGCTCAAAATCTAACCTCTGGGTTACATAAATCTAATTCTTCTACATTGCAGACCTTTAAATCCGTGAATTAGTCCCTCATTTGCCACTAGAGTCTTTTCTTTGACTAAATAAATAGGATCTCTCTTGATATTCATATTCATTGTATGAAAATGGCTATCACATGTTTCATGGTGTATTGAGGGTGGGGGTAGATCATATCTCACTTGGGGCCTTGATCTTCCAGAATTTATTGCTATCGGTTAATGCAAATTTCTCTAATCCTTGATTATATGCCTTTTTGCATATCTTTTTTGTATGCATTCCTTAAAACAAAACCCAGGGACTCTAATCTTTTGACATATGAGATAATTTCTTGGCTCTTCTTGCCAACCGTTTCTACTGATCTTTTTCACTTTGTTTCCTAATATACCAGAGATAAATAATCTGTTGTAGCAGAATACATATGGGCTTTGGTTTGATAAAGCTGAAGAGTGCAAATTTTATTAGTGGGAATTCCCAATGGGGAAATGTGGTCCCTAAATATCAAGAGCTGTTTACAAATGCAGGTTAGGGCTTTCAGACCTTGTGAAGGGTGGAGTGAGGGAGTGTGAGTGAAACAGCCACAGATGTTGATCAACGCTGTGATCATTACATTTTATCTCCTATTCCTGTCTTGGGTGTCAGTTGTCCCTTTCAAATATTTATCTATTCTTTTCAGTATAACAATTGTTCTTCCTGAAATATATGAAGTGTTTTTCTTTTTGTTATCCATCTCATTTTATAATTTGTCCCTTCTTTTGACTGCTTGTTCCAAATAAAAATTTTTAAAGCTCGATTAGAGATTTAGGTTTTACTACAAGACTTGACTAGATTCATTGACTGAATCAATCAGTACTTGGTGAATACTTACTGTTGATGAGATATTACTTTATGTAGGAGTGGATCCAGGTTTTGAGCCTTGAAGCTTATACAGTTGAGAGGGGAGGTTAAGAACAAGAATACAAAATTAGGAAGGAAAAATATTTGTTTAGAATAAGAGGAGAATAAAAATAGAAATTTGAAAACTAGTGTAAATACAGAATAAAACAATATTTTCAATCAATAATTGCATAACACATCCCTAAAATTTTTTCCCTATGTATTTAGGCTGCAGATCCTTTAATTAATTATATCTTAAATGGCAAATGGCAGTAGTTTTATAATTTTATATAAAAAATATATTCTTCTAACATGTTTTATCAAAACTGGTTTCACCTATTATTGATAGTGTGACATGGTAAAAAGCCCCATAAACCTGCATACCTCAACCATACCTCGGCTTTCTGTTGAAACTGCTCTCTATAACCCAAATGTCAATAAGTAATTAAGGACTGTAATTGCTACCCTACCCAGACAATGTGTAAACAAATGCTAATCTTGACTTTTGTGAACCACTTAAGTAACAATCAGAATGTCAAAAGTCCCCTGGCTCTCGGAAAGTCCAGAGCCCCTCACCCTCATCTTCACCCAGGAATCCACTGGAATGTCTGGAGCCCCTCACCCTCATCTCCACCTAGGAGGTGATTTACAGAATCCACTAGCCCTCAGAATGTCTGAAGCCCCTCATCCCCACCCCCGCCCCTCACCCTCACTCCTGAGGTAGTTTTTATGGGTATAAAAGTTCTTGACACCCTCCTTTCGGGGCCACAGGTTGGAGAGATGCGAGTCCTCCATGGCCACCAGCAATAAAGACCCTGCAATTTGGCATACTTTTGTCTTGGTGTTGACTTTCTGTGCTCAGTTCAGTACAACAATAGAATACATAAAAAATGAAAATTTACACATAGATTAACATATATACACACTTAACATATATAAACACAATATATTATAGATATTATAGATAGCTACATATTCAATTATCTGCCTCTAGTATCAGGTGCTAACATACAAGAAAAACAATATAGAAACAGCAACTGCTTTTC